>JANJGK010006330.1:15000-38226 GCA_039081455.1 Macrobrachium rosenbergii
ACATTAGGGGTCGGGATACGTCTCATTCTTGTACTAACTGTTTTTCCCAAGTTCAAAGTTCTTCATGAGAATTTCATTCGTAATAATATGAAAAAATGATTTTATAAAAGTATTGGTCACGTTTTGTTTAAGTTACTTATTCAAGAAGTTAACACACTTAGTTTACTCACCCTGATATGTACCATACGTACCCAGTCCATCTGCAGTCATGCTCTCAAAATAAATATAAATGCAAATTTATGCATTGCTTTCACCACCATAATTTAGTAACGTCACTCTCGCATGACCAGAAATATTTGGACTGAAAATGCGCCGAATTTCTGATACAGTTGGTGATATCTCACATTGGTTCCGAGATTTGTTTGTTTACCGAGATGTTTTCAGTTGCGTTGCTCCCAAGAAAGAGCTCTTTTTTTCTGAACTGTAGCGACTACTCGTTACTCAGTTTTGATAGTAATCTTCACAGAGTTCGAACTGACTCTTTATTACTTCTTACTTCGTTCAATAATGTTGACAGAAAAACCTGAACCTCTAGTAATTCAGGGTATTTTATTATTTAGTTGTTTACCTGGTACTTTCCAAATCTTTCATCGATTTATTTTGAAAATGAGATGGGGTTTAATGTGTTTTCTGAAAAAGGAAGCAGCTCTTAATGAACTTAACGGAATTTAACCACGTTTAGGTTTTTCATTAACATCATTCGGTAATATCAAGTAAGCAGACATTATATAACGAATACACGAAAGTTATTGCTCTACGTTTATTTTAAGATATGGCAGGTATGAGATTTTAAGTGATAATACAAAGCAAGACAAAATAAACTAAAAAAAATCAGACCTCAGGGATTTACTATTTCGAATTGTTTCCTAAACACAAATAATGTCTTATTTGTAAAAATATTATTCATCTCGGTTTTACAGACCTTCGGTAATAGTAAAAGTTTATTTCATATGTTCCGAGTAATATGAAGTAATAAGCAGATATGTTATTTCTCTCTCTCAAAAAAAAAAAGATAAAAAGAAACATTCATGGACATTATATTATTTTGATCGCTTGAATTCATTAAGGAAAAATTGCGGCCTCTTCAAAATCTATGGTGAGTCCCAGCGATCAAACTTTTTAGCTTTCTGTAAAAGACAACTTTTGAGATGGTTTTCTCTGTCCGTCTGCATTTTTCTGTCCGCCCTCAGGTCTTAAAAACTACTAAGGCTAGAAGGCTGCAAATTGGTATGTTGCTCATCCACCCTCCAATTATCAAACATACCAAACTACATCCCTCTAGCCTCAGTAGTTTTTATTTTATTTAAAATTGAAGTTAGCCATGATCGTGCGTCTGGCAACACTACAGGACAGGCCACCACCGAGCCGTGGCTGAAAGTTTCATGGGCCGCATCTCATACAGCATTATACGCTGTACAGATAACTCGATTGTGCCGAAGAAACTTCGGCCCATTTTTTACTTGTTTTAACTGATATCTGTTTCCCTCAAGTCGACCTGCTATAGAAACACAATATGCATTTATATATTTGTCCTTTCTATGTATAGGAAATAGGCCATTCGTAATGAACTTCACGTTTAGCTATCACAAAATCTTAATCACGAAAATACAGGGGGTTATATGTATTTGATATCAGATATAAGTTTCATTATATTGCAAATATGCTTGTACTGTGTATTACCAACATTCTTGACAGAAAATGTACACTATCTAATTTATAAAATAACGTTGGTTTTATTCTTATGCTTTTTTTCCTTCTTTACGCTTTAAGAAATTTTTTGATAGATTACTTGCTTATGCTCTGAATTTTCATAGCGATAGTATGTAGCCGTCTATTAGTGAGGTAGCATCGGGAATTTTAAAAACGAGAGCAATTTCTACCAGCAGTATAAAGACAATAATATTAGTTTAAACTTAATATTATTGGTTTACCAGTGAATATTAGACAGATAAGAAGTGAATCATTGTCTGCTTTTGGAACACTTAAAAATAATGAAATAGCCCAATCTCTCTCTCTCTCTCTCTCTCTCTCTCTCTCTCTCTCTCTCTCTCTCTCTCTCTCTCTCTAGTGCTATAAGCTACAGCACAAAGTTTCATGTTTCCTTTCACAGCGAGATTTCCTATTTGACGAGAACAAGTCTTTTCTTTTCTGTACTGCATCAAAGTCTATTTCCTTGTTAATATTTCACTATTGTCCAATAAACGAGTATACGATTATTAACATTTACATTTCTTGAGAACAAAGAATAAATGTGTTATTTGTCTTCATTTCCTTTTTCCTTTGTGTAACTTTTCATAACATTCAATTTATCTAATTCATTCCTGCCATATATACATTTAATTTTGATTTT
Organism: Macrobrachium rosenbergii; assembly: GCA_039081455.1. Classification (NCBI taxonomy): domain Eukaryota; kingdom Metazoa; phylum Arthropoda; class Malacostraca; order Decapoda; family Palaemonidae; genus Macrobrachium; species Macrobrachium rosenbergii. Next base: position 17,351 of record JANJGK010006330.1, read on the forward strand.
CTAACACAACATGAATTCTTTTCAAACGTTAACTTAATAATACCATGTTCAATCCCTTTCCTTTGTCTCAGCTCATATGACTTTATAGATTATTCATCTGAAATATCTCTCGCCAACTTATTCTGCAGAAAATCTAGGTGTTTGATAAAGTATTAGATTAAGAGCCATTTGAATATTTCTTTGCCTAGTTATTAATGATTTCGTTTCTATTTCGTTTCTTGCTATGGTGGGTAGTTCTTCACCTTTAACAATCCTTTTTAGCATTAATTAAATGACGAAAAACTATTTTGTAAATATTGTTTCAGAACTAGGCGGTTTTTTAAACTTGTTATAAAAGTTAGAAAGTATATAGTGTAAGTAAGAATCACTCTAGTACAGTTAGTTCTTTGTGAATTTCAGAGGTGAAGCGTCTAACTCAATTAAACAGAACAGTTGTGTTTCAAACCCTTCTTTGTTGGAGTTCCTTATCGTAAGAATGAATATGCACGAACATACCCCTTCACTCTCAGTTACAAATAAATCAAGTGAGGAGAGAGAGAGAGAGAGAGAGAGAGAGAGAGAGAGAGAGAGAGAGAGAGAGAGAGAGAGAGAGAGAGAGAGAAGCATACTGCTGATATGGATGAATATATAATTTTGTTTTTGTCATCAATTTGCTTTCTTTTGGAGGTAAAATTTCAGATTTAATTTGCTAATTTTGTTTATTTTTGAAGACTGCCTTACAGATCTCATTTGGTTTATTGGTTTATTTTTTTAGGTATTTTTTTCAGGTCTCATTTGGTTCTTTTTTTTTCCAGGAAGTCCTCCATTTGCTTATATTTGAAGGCCGTCACTTCAGTCCTCATCGTGAACATTTGTGTCTTTTGAGAAGCTGCTCTTTCATTCACATTCGGTTCAATACTTTGTTCTTGGACGTCTTCGTTTTAGCGTTCGGCTGTTCCCTCATGTGATCTATTTCTTTGTATTTGGAGGTCCTCATTTCATCCCTCATTTAGTACATTTACCAATGCTCTGAGCCGTCCTTTCAGCCCTCATCTTATTCATTGGCTTTCTTTTGACCCATCGTTTCTACCTGCATCCCATTCTGACACAGTTTTTTTTTTTTTTTTTTTGGGGGGGGGGTTTCTTCTTGTAATCGCCTTCAGTAAATCTACTTATACTTAGAGACCAGGTCTTCGTTCCTGTTTTGGTGTATTTTTGATGTCACTCATTTCAGCGTTCATTTGGCTTATTTCTTTGTTTTTGTAGTCTCTTCTTGGTGCCGTCATTTGATATACTTGTTCAGTTTTGGGGATGTCTTCTTTCATCAATCATTTGGTCAGATGATATTTTGAAGTCCTTCCTTTCGGCCGTCATTTGCTCCAACTTAGGTGCTCTTTCTCTGGAAAATTTAAAATCTAACTTCATATCTCTTACATTGTAGTTTTATATTTATTAATTAGCGGAAATTATTTAGAATATTCTCACTTCAAAATATCTCTAAATAATTTAAAGCGTATATATTTAAGAAATACAGTTATGGAGAGAGGTAGTTACTAATACCTTGAAATCTCTTGTGTCCCCAGGTTTAAAGCGGTTTATTTAAAGCAATAGAATTTAAATAAATATCTGATTTTGATACCTTCTATATAAAAAGGACAAATGATGACAATCGTGATTAGTCATAAATTGACATCTCTCTTGGATCACAAGGACGACTATTTACATTTCACGACGATATTCAAATGGTGGTTTCCTTGTGCATACTTTCATCAAGGAAGTTTCACAAGAAATTTTCCCTTGACCACAGAAGACATGTTGCGTCTTTACACAAGTTCAGTGTGCTTATGAATGTTCATTAAATTGGTTAATGAATAATAAAAAAATGAATTACTATGTTTACATAAGTATTGTAAAATAATTATGAGATAGAGCAAGAATAGAAAAAGACTGCGTCACAACATAAATAAAGTCTGACAAGTTGCATGGCGTGTATGCAAATTTGGATGCGGGTCAGCAGTGCTCAAGTTTGATTGTATGAAGGGGTGGCCAACCCATGTTTATCGAACTGAAGTAAAAATTGTTAATGCAAATGAAGAAAAAGGTGACGCTTGTTAAGACAGTCGTTTCCCTAAGATATTTCTGTCACGTAACACTGACAAATACGTTGAACATCACATAGCAACCATTATACAAGATAGGAAAGGCCTAGATTTAAAACATGTAGAGAGTTTCAAGTGCATAGGGTATATTTGACGCAAGGAGGGAGGTGTGAAGCTTCAGTGGAAAGCTGAATAAAGCATCTCGGGGGAATGGAAGGAGGTGGTAGGGATCTGTTTGATAAGAAAATGCCGAACAAACTAGAAATAAAGACCAGTGATGAAGTATGGGTCAGAGACCATGGTATTAGGAAGAGAGGAGGATCAGAAGTTAGAGCAAACAGAAATGAGGATGATGAGGTAGATGTTGTGGATTTCCCTGAATCAAAGGCTGGAAAATGAAGAAATGAGAAGCGCCTGAATGGCAAAGATAACTGATATATGTGAGTCGAGACTGAGATAGTTCGGCCACGTGGTGGGAACAAGTGAGGAGGAAGGAATGGAGAGGGCTTGGAGGAAACCCATTATGGGTTGATAGTCGAGAAGAAATATTTAAAGACAGATGTTTATTTCTTCTTCTGTACACAAAAACTATACAAAAGAGGCCAATATAGGCACCAGACCTACTATGGCGTACACAATGCACATTGTAAATTACAATAACATACTAGCATAGTAAGCCGCAAATATAGCATCTTTAAATGAAATTATAATCAACTTGAACAATAAATATAAAAGACAAAAGAATAACTGAATTTACACATGAGATAAAGTCTTGGAACCACAAGAAACCATCATTATATATAACCTAATAAAATGGGTAATTATATAGTCTAAGCTAATAAATCTTTAACAAAAAATGTACAAAAATATATCAGTAACGTACAAAACATTAAAAAGCAAACATTCAGTATTTACTGACAACCCATTGTTTATAATGGATGTTTCAGTGAGACTTCAGACCAGGGCCAGGGAACCAAGAGACTTTCATGTAGCTCGTTGATGACCTTACAGCACTGAAAACCGTAAATTGTTTTTCAACCCCTAAACAAACAGTTGGAAAGTTATCCTTGTATTACGTGTATTAGATGTATGATGAGGCATAAGCAGCTGAAAATTCGCAAGGAATGTGTCATAACCTTTATAAAAAAAAAGCCATGTGAGCAAATTTTCAAAGAAAATATTTGTAATTATCTTCAAACTCAATCAAATTAAGTTTGTTTTTTCTATTCGTTTGCATACTTGGTACGTTATCATCATCATACCCTAATTAAAGTATACTCAGTATCTTGTTAATTGTTATTGCGATATTCTTAATATGTTCCGTTGCAACTCCATCGCAAATAATTACATTCTGGACCATTGTTGGATAAACAAGAGAGTAATAAAGAGAGAGCAGCGCTGATAGTGGTAACAAAGATAACATAGAATAAAAAGCCTTGCATTTTACTCAAGCTTCAATATACGTCTGCTAGAAGAGTAAAGTTTATTGGCAATAATAATACTTAAGTATATGATATCTGTAACCCATTCAAGTTTCACACCACTGAAGTGCATATATGCCAAGTTATTAACGCTTTTAGGAGTAAACAGAAGTAGTTTTGTTTTAGGAATATTAGGGGAGAGTTTATTATCAGCAAGCCAAAACGATATGTCACGTATAAATTATCTCATTTCCTCAACACACAATGCCAGAGTGTTAAATACTGTACCATCTGCAAACAACACCTTACGTGCATTTCCAATGCTAGTAATACCATTACTGAATATGTTAAATGATTAAGGTCTCAACAAAAAGCCATGGTGAGCGCTATTATTTATCCATTTCACTTCAGACTTATCTTTGTCAGGGTGCAGATTCTATTCCTCAAAGATGAAGATAAGAATGAATTAATTACATTTCTAAATCCACTTGATGACAGTTTATAATCGAGTATTTCCCTGTCAACAGAATCACATGCTTTTGTAAGATTAGGAAAAAAGGGCAATCGTGAATGATCTTTCATGGAATGTTTTTAAGGTATCACTGGCAACACTATAATTAGCCTGTGTACAGTTCTTACCCTCCCTAAATCCATATTGCAGATCGGAGAGTACACCATTTTTGTCAATGAATATATCATTCTCCTGTAAGTGAGAATTTCAAATAATTCATTTACCAATCTTCAGTGAATCATGATAGATATCACTGGATACGTTTAAATTATACAAATACACTATGACTTGTACAACAGCACCCAAGACTAGCAGGGTTGCATTTTGTTTCACACCATGTAAGCTGTTACTTTTGTTAGGCAATGATCTCAATATTTGAGCCACCTCCTCCTCCTCCTCCTCATCATCATCATCAGTCGGAGCAAAGAAACAAGACGGAAGAACAGTCCGAATGTTATCGAAGAAGCCGAACTTAACTACTCTAGAAAGAATTTTTGTTAGGACTGACATAATACTGGTAAAATACCCATTTAATAGGTTTGCCAAGTTCTATCCCTCGTCAACAACCTCTTCTTCAGCAATAATCTGCACTTTCCCGATTGCTCCGACCAAGCAGATGATTAATGTTTGACCAGGTTTTCTTCTAGTTTTTTTTATTTATTTATTTTTTTTACTAAACATGTCAAAATAATATTTCCTCCCAACTATATTGGAACGCATGCAAGTTCATTGTTCTACACATTAAACTGCTTTTTTCTGATCAAGCCTCGTCTTAGCAGGTCACACAAAAAGTACTTTTTCTTAATGCATTTCTACGGCCGTGGCGTTACCCACGGAGGGTTGGTAAGATTACTCTTGATTCGCTTTTCTTAGCAGGGAAAGCAGTATTATAAATTCTGAAAAATTACGAAATAAACGAATCACTGGCATGATTCACATTACCGATTGGATGCGCATGATGGAAACAAGAGTTGAATATGTGATTGACTGAAATTGTAATAGCAGCGGTGTTCACATGATAAAAGATTAGGTGGCTTGGCAATATAAGGGAGCGTTAGGAGAAGGGTTTATCGGAGGAAGATGCTATCGATAGAAATACAGTGGTTGAAGGAGCTGCTTCGAGGCAGCCTTGGCTTAGGAATAGTCGTGAGGGTTGAAAAGGTCTTACAGAAAATGATATTCTTGTATAATCCGGGTGCTAACTGAATGAATAGTCTTATCAATATACAAATCATGTACAGTACGCCGTCTCAGTGTAAAAGCATCAAGTTGAAACAGTTCTAGGCTTTTGAAACTGGGCCAATTTTGACTTGGTAAAACAACATTAAATGACGTTCCTTTTCTTCACTCTGATTTTCTTTCCTGTGGCATTCACTGATTTATAAACGCGTATGTGTGTGTATATACTCGTAAATGCATCTATGTATATTTGTATGTAAGTAGATTACCAAACGGTCGCCTGGGTGCACGCGCGCGTACACACATACAAACATACACACACTCATATATATTTCTTACTATTCAACGATTCTCATAAATACGCAAACCATTGCGTCATGCCTTTGTCTATCCAGTGTAATTAGTGAAGTATCCTGGGGGACAATAACAAACTTGTGACTCAGAAAATTAGCGTAGCACTGAAAAACACTGTAACAAACCTTGAAAACTTAACCAAAATATTATTGTAACGCAATGATGAATAATTTCAAAGGAATCTAAACGTCGTAATTCAAAATATTATTCTCACAAAACGGTAAGTTTCGTGCTTCATTTCTATCGTCTATTACTATATTTAGTATATGATTCATTTTACTTTAGTGCGTGAGTTTTGTTTGCATGATTCGTTAGAATGTTATCAAATGAGAAAAATTTGTGATTTTTTCATTAAATATAACACTGATTGTTGGAGTAATTTCTTTCCTTTAAATTTGTCCCTGACATCAGGTCCTGAACGATTCAGCTACGAATTCCATTTCCCTTTTGAAAAAGGGAAGGTGAGATTCTTTGAAGAGAGAAGGATTCTTTCTTCCAATTTCTTCCTGCGAATGCCAATACCTCTTCCAATCTGGGATACTCTCTCCCGACTCATTTATCTTCCAAGACCTGCTGGTATTCGATAAGTCGCTCAAAATGATAGATTCTTCCATTTCCATCAGGAACACCAAATCGCTCTGACGATCCAGAGTTTTGTTACCTTCATTTTCCCTTATTTTACTCATGTGTGTGTTTTACCCATGTCATCACTTGCTGTTCAAAATACTTCTTTACTGCATCAAGCATAAAATCAGTAACTACTACTATGACTGCCGCTGGTGGTATAGCTAAAAGTAAAAGTAGAAAGAGCCGGTGGAGATTGCAAATCTCTGCTGGGGCTTAGCACTTCGCCGTCCAAAAGGTTCTTTTTCCCCAAATATTTATTTTCCATCTCTCCCCAGATCAATTCACAGGTTACTAAATACGAGTAAAAGGCACATATTTGGGAATTTTTGTTTAATAGTCTGCTTATGATTTTGCGTTGATTTAGCGAGCATACTGAGGAGCAAACTGCACCAGAAACATAACCTCAATGGCAGGCATCATCATAAAAGTAACGAATTCCTAGTCTTAAACTTCCTTTTCCGGTTTACAGGCTTTTAGTTCAGTTTATGGAAATGAATCTCATAAAAAAGGGAACGCTCTAAAGTTAATGGTTATACATCAATCATTTATTTTTTCCTTTAATTGAAAGGAGTATTTTTTCAGTGAAAAGCGTCTTTCAGCCACGATGCCATTCATTTTGAAACCCCTCTAAATCCGAAACATAAAGTGTGGGTTTTGTCAAGGATCAACAAAGGGGTAGTTTCATATTTGCAATTATTCTGTCGCAAGTCAGTATTTTCAAATCAACATCTTGGAGTATAACCACATTTATCAGAATAATAATAATAATAATAATAATAATAATAATAATAATAATAATAATAATAATAATAATAATAATAATAATGGAGTGACGATCACGATGACAAATATTATCATTATTACCACTGGGAATGTTAATTACCACAATATACTTCTTTTTTTACCAACTTAGATTAACGATTTTCCATACATCTTGTAAAGAGAACTGGCTTCATGAAGTTTTACCAGAATTTAGAATAGTATTTTATATGTGATAGGATACTGAATGATTTTATTATAGCAGGGGAGGTTTTTGTGCGTGTACGTCTGTGTGTGTGTGTGTGTGTGTGTGTGTGTGTGTGTGTAAGCTTGCCTTGAGCGAATTATGTTAGGTTTATGTAAAATATATATTGAACTGGAAATGCTGGGAATACTGAACAATGCAAAATTGGTATTTATGACCGCTATCGTCATATCTAATAGAATTTGAATAATCGAAAGCACAGGTCTTGCTACTTTACAGACATAAGAAGTGAAAGCAATAGATAAGACTCCTTTTCTTTGGGTATGGAACAGGTGCCAATGCAGGTATCGATAACTTTCCAGTTTGCAATACGTACGGAGTGAGGTCAGATTTTAAAAGAGGCACAAGAAGTCTGCAGTTTAACAGAACTGACACCTTCCGACTGAATTCATAATTTTGATATTGTTATTAATATTATTATTAATGTAGTTATAGCAGTAGAAGTGGTAGTAGCAGTAGTGATGTAAAATCACGAATGTTGTCAGAGGTTGTAATCATACGTTAGTGATAGAGGCCCTTTTATCAAATTTTACACTTATCCATAAACCACTGATATGGCGATACGACTGTTTCTCATTCCAAAAAGAATGCGACTTTTGGTATTTTGTACAATGACCCTATTACTCTTGGAAGGGAAGTAAAACTTATGGAAGCCTGAGGAGCAGAAAATTTAAAGACGATTTTTAACCTCTAGTAAATCTGTCAAGAATAAAAAGATACTGGGTCACCACACATATTCAGTCACAGTCAAATATCAAGCAATGAGATACCGAAGCCCACCGCATGGTAAGTGGACCGGGGAAGTATCTCTGACTTACTAGGGGATGCTTCATTCTCCGCTAATTCTGCCGCTTATTAAGTAGCTCTAATTCCATAGAAAAAAAAAAAAAAAAAACAGTTTCTTGTCCGTGACATACGATGTAGACTAAACACTCAAATCTAGTTTTTCCACACTAACCTAGTATTTCAGCAAGATAAACTATTTTATTCTCTATGAACTTAAGATTAGATAAGCATGGTTTTGATATTTTACAAAAAGTATTGAGGCAAATTAATCGGATGAGGATATGCCTTCTACCTCCAGTCAAAGTCCTTTCTTGAAGGAATATACTCTGTAAGAGATAATTGTTGGTCTACGTTCCACATTAATTGTGATAGCCTGTATTAATTAATACTGACACACAAATGTACAGATATATAAAAATATACGTGAAATTGTTGATAATAATCTACTTTGAAGAAGAAAGCAGATTCCTAGTAATTACTAGGAATCTGCTTTCTTCTTCAAAGGAGATTATTATCAACAATTTCGCGTATATTTTTATGTCTGTACATTTGTGTGTTAGTATTAATTAATAAAGGTTATCACAATTAATGTGGAACGTACACCAACAATTATCTCTTGAAGAGTATATTCCTTCAAGAGCTGTCTTATAACTCATTAAGAGAAAGGACTTTGACTGGAGGTACAAGGCATATCCTCATCCACAAGTCTTCAGAAAAGTCAGTTCCTGAAAAGAAAGGCTTTTTTCTATGAAGTAAATTACTTTATATGTCTAAACATTAGTCCTCCCGCCGTCATATTATAGCATCAAAAAAAAAAAAATGTAACCAAGACTCTCCAGATTTAGGAACCCAGCCAAATCTTTTCAAAACTTCAGATCATATATCTTAGGAAATCTACTCGAGACCATGAGTGGTAGAAAGTCCGCGGAACTGGATATCAAACGATATTTGCGGTTTAATGTATGTGGAAAATAACATGTCACGGTGTTTGTGACAAAAATTCATAATTAGGCATGTGTTACAAACTTCCTAATCAATTCTCATGGTGGAGGTGGGTTGATATCGATCCTAAGAACATACACTTGAATTGGACAGGTATGTGCACGGAAGAGTCGGTATCAATTTATACCTCTCTTGATAACTTAGTGGTTAAGAGTCACAGTGCATAGTTGCATGTACTCGTATATATATATATATATATATATATATATATATATATATATATATATATATATATATATATATATATATATATATATATATATATATATATATATATATATATATATGATGAAGTTAAGCAAGAAAAACTGTTCCCATATTTTCCCCGAGCTCTTGTTTGCCCACTCCCGCCCTCACCCACCAGATATACTGGTGCTCGCTCTTTCCATATGATTTTGGCAGGGATCCAGCTCGCCTTTGTAATTTGGGAACGGAAATAAGAAAGAAGCTAAATGGCTTTTGGGGAGCAGTTATTGCGGATAAAAAATCGAGACCTATTTTCTTTCGAGAGGTGACCTTTCAGTGAATATTATTTAGTATGCGAGGATCAATAAACGTTCATTTTTCCTTTTATACGGTTTTGAGTTTTATTGTCACCCATCACCATTTGCGCCAGGAAGTATTACTGCAACTTCCAGTAACGCTTGAAAGTGACTTGCAATGTTGGTAAGTTTACACTTTCTTTAGACCCTCGATTTCCTCACTTTTTCGCATTGTGCAGAACACCATGTGTTATCTTGATTTCCAGTTCTAGAAATAACCCCTCGGTGGTTATTGCCATCGTCCATTCAGAGGCCACCCCCAACCCCCACCCCCCACCCTCTCTCAGCACAGGCCCAATATAAGTTTGCCAGACTTGTGCCTCCGTTCCTCACCGCTGACCCTTGATTAAGTATTAAGAATGAAGATCCCTTGGTCCAAGGATGGGACATGCCGACTCAAATGATTGATTGAATGAATGGATGAATATTTAAATAAATTTATGAAGCATAAATAGAATCTATTCTGTTTCTCTGAACTCTAGGGAAGAACTCCTCCACCAACCAAGTGGTGTTGTATCACTCGTCAGGTTATACCTCTTATATTTCCTCTGTCACATCGGAGAGTCTTGGATTGCTGAGGTCAGTGGAGTTCCTTTTCCTATACTGCTAAGTGCTGGAGTTTGTTTACTACTTCTGTTATTCCCGACTTTTGTAGATATTCTTTCTTTCAGAGACAGAGGGGTCTATGAACTCCTTTGCGGATAACCTCCTTCTCCTTCTCTCTTCATTTTTAGTTTTCTGTAAAAGACAACTTTTGAGATGGCTTTGTCTTTCCGTCGGCACTCTTTCTGTCCGCCCTTAGATCTTAAAAACTACTGAGGCTAGACGGCTGCAAATTGGTACGTTTTTATCATCCAACCTCCAATCATCGAACATACCAAATTGCAGCCCTCTAGATACAGTAGTTTTTATTTGATTTCAGGTTAAAGTTAGACATGATCGCGTTTCTGGCACCGCCAAAGGTGCCAACAACACAGACCACCACCGGGACGTGGCTGAAAGCTTCATGGGCCGCGGGTGAGAGTTTCATTGGCCGTGGCTGAGAGTTTCATACAGCATTATACGCTGTACAGAAAACTCGGTTGCCGCGCAGAAACTTCGGCGCATTTTTCATTTGTTTCTTGTTTTCTTACCTCAGGGGATAGAACTGGGTGTCTGTTATCTCTTTATCGGCCTTGGAGTTTAACACTATAATCAAAAGCTTTATGTTACAAAGAGGAAATCATAGCTTAAGAGATAATGATTCATAGATAATAAGTAGTTACAGGAGCAGCCAATAAATGTTTTGTTTCATTTTAGTGCCCTAACAACCAACAGATGAACAGTGTGTCCGATTCCTTAATGATAAATTGCTTGGTTACGATAATAGAGCTCCAGGTTTGGAACACTGATTACACTATGATCATGATATCAAAAGATGAATATACCCAAAATTTATAGGATTTTGATCATTTAAAACTCTGTAAACTTAAATCTTGGTAACGATTCTGCCATCAGTTTTTTTAAACTACCCAAACTAAAAAAAAAAAAAAAGTTATTAAATTTTAGCCAGAATAAAAGAATTTATTGGTGCAAATTTACGAATAAATCTGTATCTAAACTTCGCAACGCTCGAATTCCGGTTTCTTAAAAAGAGAGGTCTGCTATTTAAATGTAGCTCATTCATTTATTGACCAGATGGTCCTGAAAATCCATCTTATTTTACAATAGATTTATACTCAAACGACATTCAGTTACAATATATATTCAAGAAATATGAAATGAAAACGCAGCTTTTAATAAAATCCGTTTTCCTTGACAAGTTCACGAAATACTTAACTCAGTAAATAATATTTGTGCATTATTGCAAAAGTTCGTTACATTGATCTGAATAGGGTATATTGATTGAAATAAAATATATCTTTCACAGAGAGAGAGAGAGAGAGAGAGAGAGAGAGAGAGAGAGAGAGAGAGAGAGAGAGAGAGAGAGAGATAATATAACTCTTATATTAAAGACCTTTAAAATTGCCCTCCTTTTCGAGGCCTCAGTAAATGCTGTTATTATTATTATTATTATTATTATTATTATTATTATTATTATTATTATTATTATTATTATTATTATTATTATTATTGTTGTTGTTGTTGTTGTTGTTGTTGTTGTGAACCCTAGAACAATCACGTTCCATTATATAATGGAAATATGAAAGATAATTATCACGTAGGTTTTTCTTAAGTAACAATTCACGATGTTTTTTTATGTAGAGCAAGTAAAATAACGTAAAAAATTTAGTATTGCTACAAATAATTTTAAATTGATTTTATGTCCTGTTTCATTATTATTATTATTATTATTATTATTATTATTATTATTATTATTATTATTATTATTATTATTATTATTATTATTATTATTATTATTATTATTATTATTATTAAAGGTTACTTTAACAAAAATATGTCACTTTTCTGGGACCCATAAGAATGTTCTTAAATGAGGAGTTGATAAAGTCTGTAAGAGAACCAGCTGCCAAGAACCTTTTTGTACCATCTGCAATGTATCACGTGAGGCGACCGACCAGATGGTAAACCCGCAACGGAAACGTGTTGTCTAAAGCCATCATCATGTTCAATGTGTTCGCTGCAAATTTCTCACGATGTATTTACGTCAGTTTTTGTGTCTGTCCATGGTATCTGAAATATTATGGATGGATTATAATACATTTATTTTTTTATCAGTTTAATCGGGATGTGGAGGAAGCCCAGGAATAATTATTAAATTAAAGTCAATTGTCTTATGTGAAGGATTATTTACATATCGCACGTCGAGGAATAATTCATTTAAGGTGAAGCCAACATCAAAGGGAAGGTTCATACGCTTGTCATCCAGAAAAAATCTAGAGAGCTGAGTCTCCAAAGTGAACGTTTATATGTTGTTGAAAGTTTGCCAGACAAATATTAAATCAAAAACTTTAATTCTTTGAGTTATTGTTGTTATAGGTTGATGAGCTCTGCGGTGGTGCAGCAATGTAGCTAAAATACAGATTATTACTCTAATGCACTTTCCGAATTGACCAGCAAATATGGAGCTAGCTTCATCGTTACAATGACTTAAAATACCGCATAAAGTAGTTTAATGATTTTTTATAGATTTGCTGCTTCCTATTTCATTTTAATGTTGCAAAACCATCGACTTCATGCACACAAAGACATAACAATTATCGCTTGAATAGATAAAGCAAGGTAAATGGGAAACAGTACCTCTCAAAGCCGAATCAGCCTTGTTGTTCCAATCCCTAACTTTTGGCAATCGCAGACGTGCTCACACAAATCATATTAGGAAAGAAACTGCGAAGCAAATTTTACAAGTAATGAATGGTCCTTTAGTCATTTTCCAAGATCGCCCCTGCAATTATGTTTCCTCTTTGCAAGGAACAGATGCTAAAATTATTTTGATGAAAAAGAGAGGCAGTTTCGTTCGAAGAGACTAAATCGGGGTCCATTTTATCTTATCATTATCTCCGTGTTGCGTTGTCCATTGCAGTGTAACCCCTGGCACATAAGTCCTTGCGTTGTAGTCTTTAAGGAGGACGCAGAAATAGAATTCACTCTCTCAAGAGAACGCTATTACTTTGGCTTAACGACAGCCTTAATGTCAGTCTATTACAAGGAAGCGAGAGGCGCCTTCCAATGTTGCAAAAACATCACAGCTTGCTTTATAGCAATACTTTTTTTTATTTTGCGGGATAATTACGGTCTGGCTCCCCGTTTTCGTGACATTTTTCTTGTACGAAGTGTTGGGAGTAAAAAAAAAAAAAAAAAAAAAAAAGCGAATCTGCGTTTATAGAAGGAAAAGTAATATTGTAGAAATGTTTTCATTCTCTCTCTCTCTCTCTCTCTCTCTCTCTCTCTCTCTCTCTCTCTCTCTCTCTCTCTCTCTCTCTCTCTCTCTCTATATATATATATATATATATATATATATATATATATATATATATATATATATATATATATATATATATATATATATATATATATATACATGGTGATTATTATGACTTTTGTACGTGATTCATTTATCACACATTACCACAGGTGAAAAATAAGGAACGGGGTGTAGGACCTACACCCCGTTTTTTATTTTTCACCTGTGGTAATGTGTGATATATATATATATATATATATATATATATATATATATATATATATATATATATATATATATATATATATATATATATATATATATATATATATATATATATATATATATATATATATATATATATACACACACACACACACACACACACACACACACATATATATAAATATATATATATATATATATATATATATATATATATATATATATATATATATATATATATATATATATATATATATATATATATATATATATATATATATATATATATATATATATATATATATATATATATATATATATATATATATATATTTATATATATATATATATATATATATATATATATATATATATATATATATATATATATATATATATATATATATATATATATATATATATATATATATATATATATACATGCGTGTGGGTATGCGTTTGTAAGTGGGAAGGGAAAGGTGAGTATGTGTACATAGTAAAAAATATTCGAGAGGAAAAATTAAACAAAAGGCGTATGTTGTTGGTATAGAAGGTTATAACCTTTGGTATCATATATCCTGTTAAATAGGACGTTGACAAACAGGCAGACTAGATAACATATGAGTACACCAATTATTTGATGATCTATTTTCAGGCAGATGTGGGATGGACGCTGCCACTAAATGTAATATCAAACGGGTTTCCTTATTAGTATTTGTAGAATGCAGTATTAAATTGGAACATCAAAGCAACTGAAGTTGTGTTGTTTGTTTTACCGGGAGAATAGAAGACAATTATAATTTAACAATGAAAGTGTGACGAAAATAGATGCAAGATTTCCATGCGAATCTCTGAGTCTCCCTCGTCACTCTTCACTCCCCCGAAACGAAGCGAGGCCTTCGTTACGATTCAAACGATATATTGGCAACTTGTCTCTTCCTCTATTTCCTTCATCTAATGCATATAATTACAGGCACACATATATGAATATAGGAGTAATTATGAAGAAACGCAAATAGTTATTGAACATATGTTTGTATGCTACTGATAGCTGTCGAACTAAATTCGACACTGAAATAACGTGACAACAACACTAGAAAACCTAAGAGTGCCTCAGCGACCTCCTAACGTCAGTTATGCTTTGTATTGTTGTTCCAACTCAGAATTCTGGCTACCCACCCTCCGATGTATGTTTATCGGGGGGCTTGGCTTCACGCGTGATTTTGTTTTTATCTGTCACCTCTTTTAATTTTGCTTTTTACCTCCCTAAACTTTTTCCTTTGACATCACTAGCTTGTGCTCAGATGATGGGTGTCGATGTACCTCATCTTCAAAGTGGAAAAATGCTAATGCTTCTTAATTATTTATATCATCCAGTAGCATGCTGCATCTAGTTTCAAAGACCTTATTTGTTGTTATAAAGTTAAGCATGGTGACTGTAACGTATGACGCCTTTTAAAAGCTGAACTAGGATATATTGAGACACATACTAGATGTAAGTATAGCTTAGACACCGACACCTCCTGCCACTTTGAAAATTAAAGGTATGGTGAAATATTTTTCTCATTTGATTAAATATTTCAGTATGAATGTGATTAAAAGCGTATTTGATCTACAACAATTATATTCGTGGAATTTCTGTCTCCGTATACGGAGAGAGAGAGAGAGAGAGAGAGAGAGAGAGAGAGAGAGAGAGAGAGAGAGAGAGAGAGAGAGAGAGAGAGACTGACTACTGAAAAAGTAACCTTCACCATTAAGGAGGCCGTCACGGGAAACCTCTAGGGAGAGTAAAATACCAAGTACAAAAAGCGAGAAGCTTATCCTGTGAAAATCTCTGTTAGCGGTAATTTTACACACCGTTGCCGAAATTCATACAGAATTAGGTTTGGGAGATTAATGGGAGAGGCGAGGTATAAATTCCTAAAGTAATGTTCTATAAATATCTTGAAGACTATTATAAATCTTCCGGGTGATTCTGGCTGCTATCATTAATCAATAGAGGTAAGGAGAATACAAATTTGCACGAGAATAAAGCAGATTAGATGAATGTGAAGAATTGAAAAGACTACTGGAAGACTCAGAATCACTGACCGCGCGAGGGTTGTTAAAAATAGACCGTGAGTAAGTCATTCAAAATTATTATTTGGAACGATTTGTAATAAATTACATCACCCTGATGCTTCATTAAACTTATGAAAAACACAGCTTGGTATAAGGAGTACAAAAACTTTTTATGGTTATAAGCAACAATACCTATAAAATAATACACACTTGGATTATGACTATAGAAATAAAACTGATATTGAGGATTAAAAAATATTGAATAAGATTTTTTTTTTTCCGTCCACGACAATTCAGGCTTACGTGATGTTTTTTATTATTTTTCATCTGCATATTTATGTTAGTCTATTATGTAAATGTGATTATAAATGAATTTATAACTAATATCTGGCAAAAAGCAACGATTGATGGTACTACAGGAGTATAATCTCTGCTTTTCGAAAAGATAGTGTTCTTGTCCTGTTACTTTTAAGTTAAATGCAAATAATATGTGGTTTGCCTTGAAAACAAACTTACTGCTGAAGCAGATGACGTTGCTGGCTTTATATTGATTCCATTTCCCTGGTAAAACTCTGTTTTTGTTAAATCTTGCAACAGAACTTTCGCTAGAACTAGTTCATGGTACAAAATAGGGGAGGTGAGGGCAAACCTCAACAAAGCTCAAGTTATAATTGCAGGAAAACAGTATAGAATTCTACGCGTTATTGTTTTAATTCGCTCAAAGAGTTTCAGGAGCTCAGAGGACGGTTATCCTGATAGACATGATTTAATTAATTTATTCTTCCACGTTATGAACATCTTTTCTTTGTTAAGTCTTCTGCAGCTGATTTACATCGTTAATTGCATGATCGTTAATTGCAGTTATGTGTATACTGAATAAGATCATTTACAATTCGGATCATACTTGCCATTCCCAGATTATACCATTCACCTGGTAATTCTAGACATGCCATTACTTCTAAAAACCTTTCCTTTTCTTCTGTGAAGTTCGACAACATAGTTTTCTGGACTTTTTACTTCTGTTGGAACCTAATTAATGAATGATTATCTCGATCAAGCAGCGATTCGTTGTTGCATCAGAAAAACAGTATGTCAGGTTCACTTCATAATTTATCTTATTTAGTTTACTTTCGTTGCTATCTCGTTTGCTGTTTTTTTTTATATTATTTGTATTGTTTCATCATGTTTGTTTTTGTGTTTATTAATTACTTATCAACTTAGTTTTTTTTGTACTGGATACATCCGTACGGGGGTGTATAGGGTTCTAGTGTTCCCCTTTCCATCCGTTTTTGCAGTTTGGATAATAATAATAATAATAATAATAATAATAATAATAATAATAATAATAATAATAATAATAATAATAATAATAATAAGAGACAAAGGACTCTAAAATATCAAAGATTTTAGTCACAACATTCTACAGCCTGTTTATGGATGATAAAATGGAGGTGAAAATTTATATTTTTTTCTGTTGCTTAATTCTCTGGTTTGAGTTATAATGTTAAGGCTTGCACTAAAAAGTAACAGTTCACGGTGTTTGACAACAAAATTTAAGAAAGGAAGAGGACAGGAAAGTGAAATGAAAGAATTAAAAAGTGTGCGCAGTTAGGGGCCGAATGATTGCTACAAACTCACTTTAGTAAAGCCTAAAGCGCACCACGTGAAGTGCATTAACGGCGTAACCTCATGCGGATCTAGATGAATTCAAGGATCTTAATTTTTTGCTGATAACAGGCCATTGTTTCAGAAAAATCTTATACATTTATGGTCATCATATTTATGTCATTTCTCATTTTATAAGGATATTTCTCATAAAATATAAAACCGACCATATATATATATATATATATATATATATATATATATATCATATATATATATATATATATATATATATATATATATATATATTTGTGTGTGTGTGTGTGCTTTTTTACTCCCTGGCAATTAACCATCTGGTATTCAAGGTTATAAATGTTTTTGGATTTTGTAAGCCTAAACTTTAGTATTTCTTGTTGTTTGGTCTTGGGTTCAGTTTGTGACAGCTTGATCCCGGATTATCCTGGATAATCTTTATGTTCTTTACCCTTTGACAACTGACCATCTGGTATTCTTGTTCTTTTTGTTAACTTTATAACCTTCTTCATATTTGTGTCTCATTCGTGCCCCGACGATGCGCTAATAAATGTGAAAGCCCTTGGTACTGAACTTCTGCCTGTCATTTTCCTGCTGGATTCGCTTATATAAATACAGTATATATATATAAATATATATATATATATATATATATATATATATATATATATATATATATATATATATATATATATATATATATATATATATATATATATATATATATGTGTGTGTGTGTGTGTGTGTGTGTGTGTGTGTGTGTATGTATATATATATATATATATATATATATATATATATATATATATATATATATATATATATATATATATATATATATATATATATATGTGTGTGTGTGTGTGTGTGTGTGTGTGTGTTTCTACCCCGGAAGGGACTGTAAACCTGAGCAAGGAAGTTACTTTTATGATCTTATAAATGAAGGACTTACTTACCATGAAAATTTACGTATCTGACTAAAACTGCGGTGTCTGGTAAAACCATAGGAAGAAAAAGATGAACTGAAGGCTTACTCAACAGGGAATGTTGCAGATAAAACACTTAAAATCACATATATTTGCATTAACACAAAATCAGCAGAATGGGGAGTAAATTAAACAGGGAAACTGAGTCCTGCCGAAGGACTGAATTGCAATAACAGAAGGATAACTGAAGATGCAGGAGAAATCCACTTCAAGGGCACCGTAGATTAGGGTTTCGTGGTTAGAACCACGGGACACAAGCACAATAAGAATGAGGAGATTCCACAGCAAGCAACTCCATCTGCAATTGAGAACACATGCAGTTATGCGACGAAAAATTATCGCAATCAAAGGAAAAATCAAATGGTGCATAGAAGGCACCAATAAGTCTCGATTCAAACAATAGTAAACACTTGCAAATTTAAATTAATGCACTGCAAAATGAAGGTCAGGTCTAAGAAGAAAATTGAGCTTGGAAATCGAAAAATAAATCAGTAATAGATATAGGAATTTGTAAGTGTTAAAAAATCTCAAATCCGAGCATGTTACTTTATGTTGGAGCATCTGTCCTTCATCGTTTTGCCAGATGGCGGGTGGGGGAGGGAAAGGGCTTTGCAGTTGAAGAATACTTGGGCTAAGAAAACAGCCACGTGTCTGGGATATGGCCCTGATGGGGCAGAGGTCTAGGGGAATATGTTGCTGGATCTGCTGCCAGAACGTCTCTGCTTTAGTTTTGGGTACGTAGCTCCTTAAAGGCCTTCCTGGATTATCTTCCCATGTTTTTGGCATTCCATCTTCTATGGGCATGCATATGGGTTTTTGGTATGTTCCCATGACTCCGTGCTTTTTTCGGTCAGCCGCATGGTAAGGCACATGGCAGCTGGTTGCTATGAGGCCTTCCCAAAACTTTCTCTTTGGGTAATCACATCACTGGTTCATCTGGTGCCTGCGGCAGGGATTTTGTCTCCAAACGGCTTCGCACCTGGAAGAGGTTTTTGAGGCAGTCACGGGGTCGAGAGAAAGGAATAACAGAGCGTCCAGGGAACAATAACAAGAAATTCAACAAGGGGCAATGTTTTCCATGACATCCTTGTCAGTCGGCAGTGTGACTAAAAGTTACTGTACTTCTTTGCAAAGAATAAAACAATTGTATTTTCGGTAAATTCTCTTAAAGAAATAAAAGTTATGTTTTACTGGAGGGCGAGTTGACTTGGGAAGGGTATCCCTTTCTTGCAGCATATATATATATATATATATATATATATATATATATATATATATATATATATATATATATATATATATATATATATATATATATATATATATATATATATATATATATATATATATATATATACATATATATATATATTATATATATATATATATATATATATATATATATATATATATATATATATTATATATATATATATATATATATATATATATATATATATATATATATATATATATATATATATATATATATATATATATATATATATATATATATATATATATATATATATATATATGTATATATATGTATATATATATATGTATATATATATATATATATATATATATATATATATATATATATATATATATATATATATATATATATATATATATATATGTGTGTGTGTGTGTGTGTGTGTGTGTGTGTGTGTGCATTTATTGTTTAAAAGGTATTAAAATACAATTGTTACAACAAAACCACGTTTTATGGTTGACAGTACCATTAGTTTTCCGGATCACTGGCTAATATAGACAGCCGTAGGAAAATGACTATTCATATGAAATATGGAGGTGCAGAATAAGGATGTTGATGTGACTGGAACAATCAGTGACCCTCTGATGAAAGAGGTATTGGTGTTCAGGACCTCATTCGCTTTAACATGCGTGTTAAGTTCAAATTGTATGGGACATCAGGTTTCCTATGTCCTCTTAGTTGGTTCATTTTCAGTTTTATTGATAATGATGGACTCAGACCCTTCCTTTTGTATGGGCAGTTAGTTCTGAAAAAATACACTTTATCTTCACCCTTATTTATGGCAGGGATTTTTGGGTTTAGTCAGCTAATACAGCATGCTACAAAGAACTGGGTATAATTTAGTGAATTTGATCAATAGATTCTGTACGGATTTTGACATGTAAATAGATTGTAATCATTCAGAGATGGCCATCCGTCCAAGGCATATGGGCATGCTAACAATCTCCGAGTAATATCTAAGGACAAACCGAAAGTAAGAAATTGGAATGTAGGAACTCTGAATTAAATATGAAAAACAGCATAAGTGAAAAAAAAATTAATTCAAGAGCTATGGACTGGACATCTTAGTAGTTTGTGAGTCGTGGAGGAAGGGGTTGGGAAAAGAGATTGGGAACGGTTAGTATATTTATGCATTCAAAAGTGCAGATGGAATTGTTATAGGAGGGTTAAGCATGATCTTAACTTCAAATATAGAAAAGGCGCCAACTGACTTGAGAGCAGTTGCTAGTAGGTTGCAGTTGGCCAGATTTAAATAAAAA
>JANJGK010006331.1:5000-22500 GCA_039081455.1 Macrobrachium rosenbergii
AGGGGGGGAAATCTGGGTGTGTTCTGGTAGCAGGGGGGTTTTTAAGAGGGGGAATCATTGTTCTACCCGGCGTGGGTTTTTCCTGTAGGCTGGGGAAGGATGCGTTCTCCATCCCTATGAGTGAAAACAAGGGAATTCTGCCATATTGGCATCAGCTATAAGCTAACAGAAAATATATCCTCTAAATAAGTTAGCTAGATAGCAGCTACAGAGGAGGGAGGAAGGTATATTCTTATTCTTAACAATATATATATATATATATATATATATATACATATATATATATATATATATATATATATAGCAAGAAGGCACTAAAGCAGACAGCTTGGTACATGGTTTTCCTTTATTCAGGGCGGCCTACGTTTCGAGATCCTTGTCTCATCCTCAAGGCTAAAAATACAAAGTAAAATATACAAATACAGCAAGAAGATTTAGGATATATATTTTACTTTGTATTTTTAGCCTTGAGGATGAGACAAGGATCTCGAAACGTAGGCCGCCCTGAATAAAGGAAAACCATGTACCAAGCTGTCTGCTTTAGTGCCTTCTTGCTATTTTGCTGAGGAATAGCCTCGATTTCACATCAATATATATATATATATATATATATATATACATATATGTATATATCATTCCATGATTTTGATATATTTACTGTTCTAGTTGTCATGTGTTGTCTGTAATGATAATAGTTGTTGAAATATCGTATGTAGTATAATGTCAGTTCTGGAAACATTTAGGGATTTGGATAACTTAACAGTATAATTTAGAATTAATAATAGGTATTAATAATAACGTAGTATGTGATTGCGCATTTTGTCTCCCAGCAACATGTGTTCTGTACTCATGATTTCTTATGTCGTGTTTTGGTTCAGTTGTCATTGCGAAAGATAACGCATTAACAAGTGACGGATTGACACTCGAATTGTGTAAGGTTTTTATTCATATGAGAAAAAAACAAACGATTTCGCAATGTTTCATGTACCGTTCTGAAAACCAACTCTGGTTCTTCCTCTTGTTTTGAAAGCTTGCTGTTTATGGCTAGCCAGCTGCCATTTGTTTTGATTGTGCTGAGATTTCGTTAGGAGCTTCATCCCATACGATTTTCTGCTCGAGTCACATGCGCCTTTTTGAGACTAAATGCACATATCTCGATCGATCATGTCATGTTTTATAAGACTGTGTTGATCTGATCACACATTGTTCTGACATGTTAGTTTGACCCCAAAATGTTTTACTCAAGAAGTAACTTTGTCTGATTGTTTCGTTTCTAACTGTTATCCAAAAATTTGCTCATTCTGATTTCAGACACCGTTTGTGTGGCTCCCTCTCTCTCTCTCTCTTTCTCTTTCTTCAAAAGAGAGAAGTTATTAGCATAAAATATTTGTGTGGTCAATAGTATTAATCTTAGCTTCTGAGATCTGAATGTAGGAAAAGTGCGTAACAGCGCCCAACAAAAAAGTATATTTTGTGAATCTCAAGCAGCTGCATTTCAGGTGATTTTGTGAAAGTTTTCACAAGCCTGTGTAATGTAAAGTGAATTTTACTTATTCTTACCATAGTATAATAAGGTGTATTAAGAAATTTTTGCCTTAGTGAAATTATTGTTGGTGAATCTTTTGTGTATTTTTGTGTTCTTTTGTTTACAATCTTGATTTTTCACATTTTGTATATTGGTGATTGATCATTTATTTGCTTAACAATTTAAGTATTTCTTAATAATTTAACATTGCATACTTGATTTAATTTTCAGTATCGAACCCATGTCTTTCAATTGAAAGGCAAAGGCGCTGACCACTAGGCCACACAAGAACAACTGCACCCAAGGGATTACTGAGTCGGGAAGTTGGGGAAAACACGCTGGTATGCAAGCAGTTAGCTTTCTCAGGTAGTTCCTTGGGTGCAGTTGCTCTCAGGTTCCAACTTCATTTAGACTTGTGTGGCCTAGTGGGCAGCGCCCTAGCCTTTCAATTTAAAGACCTGGGTTGGATCATGAAGTGAGCCAGAAATTTATATGTATATGTATATATATATATATATATATATATAGATATAGATATATATATATATATATATATACATATATATATATATATACATATATATATATAATATATATATGCGCGAGTGTGTGTGTAGAGAGAGAAGAGAGAGAAAGAGAGATTGAAGGAAAAATTCGCCATTTTCTTTTGAAGCTTTCCAGTTTACCTAAATATGTCAGGATCTTTGGCTATAATACTCAGGGCGTGTTCCTTCCGAACGTTTCGTAGTCCTATTTTGCCAGACAACCGCTGTCCATTAGAAAGAGGACTTTTGGGAAAGCAACTTGAGGTTAAAAACCCAAGACTTTATGATTATTTGATGCTGCCCTCAGAGACGCTCTCCACATTCTGCTGTACGCAACAAAATAAGAGGGAGTCTGTGAAGAAAAACAAGGAAAGTTATAAATACACACACACACACACACACACACACATATATATATATATATATATACATATATATATATATATATATATATATATATTATATATATAATTTTAACTTTAATAAGCAAATTAACTTTGTAATTATTGTATATCCTCTCATTTCCTTCTTACACACTTGTCGAAGGAAAAATTATACCTTAGTTTAATCAGACCACTGAGCTGATTAACAGCTCTCTAAGGGCTGGCCCGAAGGATTAGATTTATTTTACGTGGCTAAGAACCAACTGGTTACCTAGCAACGGGACCTACAGCTTATTGTGGAATCCGAACCACATTATAGCAAGAAATGAATTTCTGTCACCAGAAACAAATTCCTCTTATTCTTCATTGGACGGTCGGAGATTCGAACTCGCGGCCAGCAGAGTGCTAACAAGAAAGTGAGTGAAAAAGAGCATAAATGCCTGATTGTACCCTCAAGCAAGGGAACTCAACCCAAGACCATGGATAGTTACGGTACAATGGCTATGGCACAGGCCAAAGTTGGAGAACAAGGTTTGTATTCAGAGCATCCTTCTCTTAGGAGGGTTACCTATCAAGGGTGAAGGACTTCTTCCACTCGCTAGTTTGATTTCAGTGTGTCCTTATCCTAGGAGTGTTGTCCTCCAAGGCTAAAGACTCTCTTCTACCCTAACACTTGTAGGCAGGGACGTCACACCATGAAGTGAATGTTGCTAAGGAAAATACACACACACACACACACATAAATTAATAAATAAAAAAAAAAAATATATATATATATATATATATATATATATATATATATATATTTATTACAGTGTGCATTAACCCTAGAACACTAACCCTATATTTGAGTCACACCATCACAAACCCCGGGTGTGAAAAACACCCGATTTTTGGAATTAAAAAACCATAAGTGCAGCAAAAATATATTGAAAGTAAGAAAATACATTGAAAATATATCTCTTTGGCTTTCCCTTCAACATATAAGAAGTCACTGAAATAAAAAAAATAATATTGAGGGGTGACTTAGAAAAACTTCCAAAAATATAGAAAATCACAAAAAATTAAGAAAAATTCTAAGAAAAAAAAATACTACAGCTGAAGACATGAGCATTGGCCTGGACCCACCCAGGTAATGGGAGTTACAGATGGTACAGCCACAGCATCCTGTCATCACTCTGGGCTGTAGGGGAGATACAGAAAAAAGAGGTATGTTTTGAGAGGCAAAAATTTGTGTGCAGTAAATATATTACAGTATCTATAATTAATTTACAATTATATACTGTAAATGAAGACTGAATATTATGTTATCATCGCTAATATGATAAGCAGTAATTGCATTCATCATCATAACTTACCTTGTAAGGCAGTTAGCACAGACATTAGAGATTATAAAGTGATTATAATCTCTGTAAACTAATAGTCAAAGAGAAAACACATAAATAACAAAACACAAAATATACACTATAAATAACCTCGGGTGATTTCCACCCGTAAAATATTACACACTGTATCCCAAACCTCGGGTGGAAATCACCCTAAATCCATTCTGTGGAAAAATCCCAGGGAGCGAGCTCCAAAATATACCCTCCCTTAGTCACAGTGCAAAGTGCAATGAAGCTATATGGAGTGAGGTGCTGGTTGGTTCACTAATGGTGCTGTAAGCTCGGCGTTGCCAAATGTGTTGGGTGAAAATCACCCAGGGTTAGTGTTCTAGGGTTAAGATCTCGATGTGCTGCTGGCGATCGGTTTAGGTGCAAGAAGCGTTTAACGGTGGGGAAGTTTTACTTCCATGGTTTTCATCCATGATCTGAGAGACAGTCAGGATGATGAAGTGTTCATCAACTTATTTATTTTCTGTAGGAACTCCCCTTGAGAACTGATACCACAATAAACTTATGTGATAAAAAAAAATCCTTCACGACTCTTCCTTGACGAATTCCTGATGCACTTCAGAAGCAAAGGGACAACGAAGATATGAGCAATCGGACTTTGAAGTACACTGCTCCAGGACAACCAACTGTCTCAAGACCTAAAAAGTGGAAAAAGAGATACTTAAGGAAAAGTACAAATAAATGCCTCATAAAATGGTCATGAAATAGAATACTTAATTATGTAATAAAAAAAAGATAGGGCCAATTATGATAAACAAATGATGATGATGATGATTATGTTGAAGATGATTAAATTACATGATCGCTTAGGTAAACAGAACAAAGTAATTTTACAAATTAAAGAAAGCATAAAAAAGCCAGAGATGTGCTTTATGCTTTTAGAGCTACTTTCATTTAGTGAAGCCCAGTGAGTTTTGAAATGAAATGAACTTTAGAAATATTATTTTAGCAAAAATTTTGGCTTACATTTAGAGTTACTTGGAGGAATAAGTAAGCCTGTAAATTTATGACAAAATATGCTCTATTCGTAAATCCACTTTGGTTGATATTTTGTATACTTCGAGACGTGCAAGTACCAACTATATCTATATTACTTAGGTTAGTATGATCTTTCCGAGGCGCAGATGTGTTCACATTTTTAGCGACATATCCGAGCTGCTGTCTTCGTAAAAATCCTATTCTTTGAAGAAGTCATTGCTCAAAAAGAATTGTTATTCTGTAGGAGCTTATTTTGCTTCCCGGCAGGTAGAAGAAAAAAAAAACACTTTTCAGATTCCAGAAATTTATTAATTTTCATTTTAAAGTTTCAAATCTGGAATTTATATAAACATATTTCCAGAAATATGAATCTTATATTTTATTTTAAGATATTTGCATCATGATAAAGTTCATCGTCATTACCTGAAAAATCCTTTAAATATATTGTTACCAAACAGGGTTGTCCATTAGACATTCCATATATGTTTTGTGTAATTGAGCAGCTTTACGATAGCCTACGAAAGTTAACAAAACGATGGTTTTTTTTCAAAATTAATACTACTGCTTTTATAATGAATGCTCTGAAATAACGTAAATTCTTGATATGATTGGAAAGATAATTTGTGTATTATGCAAACTAAGCAAACATTTAATTACCAAGCACACATTAAGTATGTTTTTTTTTATCACAACCTTATATGAAAAGGCTTGGATGCTTTCCTCAAAATATGTATTTGACGGAAGATTTGGTAATAAGAAAATTTAGCTCTATTAAAAAATGTTGAAGCTCTACTGTGTGTTAATGTATCATTTAAAACATTTTTTTTTTTTTTTTAGTTTTTCTCAACTGAAAGAAAAACATTTGTTGTATCTTAATGATAAATAAATGTTCACCTAACAAAAAGCAAGAAAAAGAAGAAGACGAAGAAAGCTATAGAATGAAAACGACAACAATAAAGACCAAATTTTCGGGTTCTTCTTCCATGTAAGAAGAGCAACGTTAACAAGCCCACAAAATAAGCAGAAAACAGCTCACGAATGTTAACTTCTCATTCAGAGCACTCCTGTGTTACTTAGAGGTATTTTCTCTTGAAGCAATCGAGATTTTGTTCATGACTGTGAAGAAAATGACCCCAAAACTGTCCTCTGTCTTAGGCTTAATTAAGAAGGAAATGGAACAAAATGGGTACAGTTTAAAGTTAAGAAAAAGGATTTTGACATATTTACTGGTACAAATCTTCCTATTTAACATTCATTTTCACAGCTGAGCTGGGATTCTTTGTTGTCTTTGTATGCAATGTGAGATACAAAATGAATCCGGCAAAAATTTATTTAAAATCTTTGCTTATTCTGTCGTGTATCTATCTTCTGCTCGCTTCATGAGCTCTTTATCATTTCTTATTGATTGACTTCTTAATTAAGGATTTTTCTTTTATTTTTAAAATACACTCATTTGCGATAACGATGTCTATTCTCTTGCGCATTAAGCTAAAGCGATTACTCAAAGCAAAACCTATGCTTTAGCTAAAGTACCATATAAACAATATAAGATTCCCTATATCAGATGACAGCGCTGACAAATATTGCAAACTTAATTTTTGCAGTTTAAAATAATTATGAATAAAGTTAAAGCATATTGAATTCAGGGTAAAGTCAATACCAATCAACGACAGGAGTTCGGAAGGAGACACGAATAGTGATGGAACTCATGTCTCACTGGGTATTGGCTGTCAGGCAATAATACCCTGCCTTTTGATGGAGGATAAAGGCGTTATTGGGTTGCAAATGATTAAACAGGAAATGTTCTTTATTTGTCATCTTCATGCCGTTCTGATTATTATTAAAGAATTTTGAAGCGCTTTAGGATCACAGTTTCACTGTTAGGTAGAGAAGACTTTCTTGAACAGGAAGATTCAGCGGAGAATGAAATCTGTTTGAAGCTAAATCTATGGTGAAGGAAATTGCCCGCAATCAAGATATCAAGGAGTGATGGAGCGTCCAATTACCTCCTCGGTGCAAATGCCACCCAGGGGATGATACTTCTTATTCCTTCTCGTCGTCTTCAGGAGGACTGATTCTCTTCAAAGAGAAAGAAATCAACGAAAGCTGATTTCTCTCTCATGGAAGGACTTCAAGAAACTCGCAAAGGGAAACTGAATGACCGGCCAACTGCATCAAAGAAAGGCTGGAGAAAATTCCAAAACTATCAAACTAAAAAGTGTTTCTCTAATGGCAATGCAATATTGCAAATAATAGTAAAAAATAAATACGTTAACAAAAGGAATTACATTTGTGTTTGAAGGTGAGGAAGAAGACCGGGTGTCTATGAAATTTCCAATACAATTGTCAATGTTTATTTCAAAACAAAACATACGACAATACCGTCCAGACACAGGAACAAAGTTTACCCCTCTCTCTCTTCCTCCCTCTCTTTCCATATGTATACAGTATATATATATATATATATATATATATATATATATATATATATATATATATATATATATATATATATATATATATATATATATATATATATATATATATATGTGTGTGTGTGTGTGTGTGTGTGTGTGTGTATAGTGTAAGTAGACAGATGTTTTAGAAATCTCAGTCTGAGCAGGAAAAGAAGAGCGCAGGTTAAGAACCACCACATTTTGTTGACGACGCGTTTCGTTGTTTCTTCATAACAACATTTTCAAGCCTAAAAGAGAAATTACATTATCTTAAAAGTTAAAAGATTATACAGTCATTATTGGCTGACAAAGCTGAGTACAGGTGACAACAATAAAGGTAACTGATAAGATCTTTAAAATGATTTACAATAGCATCTAAACTACTTGTTGGGTAAAACAGAAATTGAATCATTTTACATTAAAACTGAGTTACTGAATACTAATTTTACTGTTCTTGGTACTTTTAACGAAGATTCATTATTAAGAATCTCTGAGTCGAATGAGATATTTTTTTTAGAAAACCAGAGCTTAACGTTGACAATTCATCCTGCCCCTTGCTTTTAATATAAATTATTATTAATAATTCATTTGCAATGTAAACTGTTCAATTTCTGTTTTACACAGTAAGAAGTTTATATGCTATTGTAAATCACTTTAAAGATCTTATCATTATCTCTATTGTTGTCACCTGTACTGAGCTTTGTCAGCCAATAATGATTGTATAATCTTTTAACTATTAAAATAATGTAGTGTCTCTTTTAGGCTTGAAAATGTTCTTATGAAGAAACGACGAAACGCGTGGTGGTTCTTATCCTGCGCCCTTCCCTCTCTCTCTCTCTCTCTCTCTCTCTCTCTCTCTCTCTCTCTCTCTCTCTCTCTCTCTCTCTCTCTCTCTCTCTCTCTCTCTCTCTCTCTATATATATATATATATATATATATATATATATATATATATATATATATATATATATATATATATATATATATATATATATATATATATAGACACACACACACACACACACACACACATATATATATATATATATATATATATATATATATATATATATATATATATATATATATATGTATATATATATATATATATATATATATATATATATGAGTGTGTGTGTGTGTAAACCGAAGGGGAATTATAGTTGATAAGAAGTTCGTCGTCTCAAATGTTTCCCAACTGCTTTCTCAAAAATGAGGGAACGACTATTAGTATATAACGTTCCTGAACTGAGTATAATGCAAAGTTCCATTAACTCGTTAACAATAGTCTTCTTAAAAAGTTAATTGATTTATTCAGTAAATAAGTGCCTACAGTAAACTTAAAATTAATTCTAAAAATCCTCTAACTCTGAGGTCTCTTTTCTGATTAGAGGATAAATTACTCTGCCATGGCTTCCGACATTTTTTATAAATATTCATGTCCCAAGTGCAAACTGGGAAACCACGTTGGCGGTACTAAGCTACTGTTGAAAGTCCGAATCTGTTGTCATCATTCCTTACAGTGAAAGTCACATATTGATCCTAAAGACTTGAAGATCATCACATCCACTCAAAATAAAAAAGGATTAATTATGTTGGAATCTATTTTGATAAAACTTTTCTTCCCTCATTGAATATGCAGACCACCCTACACACCTTTTATTGCTTAACTTCCTGTTTATTTGCAATGTTCTTACTTCTCTCCCTTTCTTGTTTTTAATTTTGAGTACATCCTTTACCTTGGTTCAAGCGGGTCTTGCCGTTTTTATGTCACTGGATTTAAAATTTCTGTGGCCTTTCTTTATCATTGCGGTTATTTCTGACATTTACTGCCCTGGAATGCAGTCTGGCATTACGAAACGCTGTCATCCCTAATAAATTTGTCAAAATCATCACAGTGCCTAATCTAAAATTAAGATAATATATCGATAGTGTAGGTCAGGTCTGAATTAATTTCACTAAGTCATGTGTGGTTGCATTCTCTTTTCACTCTGACATCAGCTAAATATTCTACTGTGTGAAAAACGCATGGTCAGGGTGTTTTCTAAACGAATGACAAGAGTAAGCCATAAAGTACATTTATCGAAAGAAATGACTATTCTTCTCGTTTGTTTCACTTTGTTGGGTGCTCTTGGTGTCCAGAGTTTTCAGCTGAACTACAGGTCGGTTTCTTTTGCTGGAAAACGGGAAAGTTTTTAGTCGTGCGTCTTTCCTCACTCAGCTTCCTTTGGGACACCTGCCTCTTCAAAGAAAGTTTCCCTTATTTATCCTTTTTGCCTTTTCTCCCTTTTTGAGAACGTAAATAGAATATTCTACCTTTCATTTCTCCTCAAATTTCCATTCCATTTTTATTCTCGCGAATCCAGATGACAAGGATCAATACCAGTACTTATTCATACGCTAAGTACGCGCAATCATTCATGCTATATAATATACATTACAATAGATCAATGAAAGCAATGCCTCCTAACATAAAAGCAACATGACTTTGTTGCCCTCGCTTGAATTGGCTTTATTAATTTCAGTCTGGATATTGCTGTCATTAAAGTAAATATTGTTAAATGTTACTATCATTACTATAATTATTATCTTGGTGACATTGTGAAAATTATTGTAATGTATGGGAGACTATGAAAATGGACCACCATTAATTACTTATCATTATTGTCATAAAGGAACAAGCAAAAAATAACTCTGGGCTTGCTGAAGAAGCTTTCATATAAGAGAAAACCCAGACCCACATGCAGGAACAAAAGTAGAGCCTAAGAGGATTTTTTTTTTAAATACTGATAAAAATCATAAGGAGATGTACTCACAGAAGATATTCTTTATCATGTTGAGAATAAACTAAAAAGAAAAAACTCATCTCCTCTCTCCTAAATATGCACTGATTAGAAGGACGAACTTGAATATCAGCGTTCTAATAATAATAATAATAATAATAATAATAATAATAATAATAATAATAATAATAATAATAATAATAAGAGCAAATATGTGCCCCACATCAGGATTGCATACAGATCTCTATCGAAGGCCGAGATGACCACCAGTTGACCCACAAAGGCTCGCTTCCTTGGCTGTCATCTGGGAGTCTGGGTTCGATTCCGATGTGAGATAGAAATTTATTTCAATTTCTCACGTGACTGTGAGCAGACTTACAATAATTTGAATATTAACAATAATAAGGGAATAAATAAACTCCAAAAACCTGTACAGATTATTTTTTCCAGCTATGCCAAATATAGCGGGAATGCTGTTACTATGTGTATCGTTATTGTTATCGACATTGTTCACCTACTCAAAAATATTCTTGGATGAAATTTGCATGGGGGCAATATTGTCATAAGGGCATGTGGTAATTGCTCTTGGTTGGGAGAACAAAGGAAAACCTCTCCAACGAACCAATAACACTCTCTTTCAACCTTTTCATCTTTTGGATATATATATATATATATATATATATATATATATATATATATATATATATATATATATATATATATATATATATATATATATATATATATATATATATATATATGTGTGTGTGTGTGTGTGTGTGTGTGTGTGTGTGTGTGTGTGTGTGTGTGTGTGTGTGTGTGTGTTTTTGCAAGCCTAACAGGGCGTTCATCTATCTGGCCCTAAACACACACTGAAACTCACCTGACTGCTCAGTTAAACTCATGGAATGAAATAAGAAGGCGGTAAATAAGAAAATGGTTTCCAAAATAAATGCAAGACTTTACAATCTAGGTCTTATTACAAAGATCAGAAGGATATTGCAAGAGAGCTCCTCACTAGCTCCATGGCACTGGTCTTACTTTACTCAAAAAGCAAAGTGCCACTCTAAAAGAATTATGATCTATGGTAAAATTTTGAGTTATAGAATTAATTATCTCTAGCAATAATATTACTATGGGGGAACATCTAGATTATATAAATGCATAGATTCTGCCATGTAGGCATACAAGCCTTCAGGAATGAATCTTGAAGAGATCTTCCACGTTGTGAATTAAGGAACTGGCACCGTGGGAGAACAGTTGGACACAACGGCAAACGCCTATTCTGAAAGACAAACTCACTGTCACTTTGATACTAAGAAAGGACTTTCTAAGTCACTTAGGGAATGCTGAAGGCTGAGAAGGAGTAAAATGAAATAGTAAGGTTTTGAATTGCTTATGTTACTCGAAAATTACAATGTTAACATTTCACTATTTTCTCAGAACTCCAAGGGGCAGAAATATCGGAAAGAATGAAAATTATAGTGGAAGACTGGGCGCCGTAACAACTCCAAGGTCCAGACTTTACCTTTCCCGTAGGATGCGCTGTCTAGATAAACGTAGGCCAGGCATTGCAATAAGGCAAGAGACTTGGTGGGACTATTGCACAACAAAGAGATACCGGGTCAGAGAGGGAAGGGCGGTCGGGGAGCGACCTTACAAGGAAGCTACTCTGAGGCTGGCTACCAACTAACTCCCGTTTCCCTGGGTCAAGGCATTTACATAATCTCTGTCTAGTCACCAAGTCCTTTGTGTCATGTTGCAGCATTCGACTGTTACTTACCGGCTTCCATGTTTTCGGGGCACACAGGGCCAGTGCTGGAATTAAGGAGCATACGAAATCCCAGGGGAAATCAACAGGTGACAAAGGCGGGATTATAGGCTCAGAGAGGACGGGTGTCGTTCTCGTGAAGGCTCTAGGGCTAGGAACATTAGTGGATGATAATGACAGGGTTGTTTTGAATATCACTAGCTTCTCGGTTCTGGGTAGTCTTGTTTTTGGCTCGCCCTCTGTACTTTACTTGATTTAACTGAATTTGAAAAGTGAGTGCAGATGCACATACTCTTGCAGACTGCAGTTGCTGCCCCCCCCCCCCCCGACCCACCCCTGGAAGACATTTGACTCCCTATTTGGGCATGAATTTCGGTCTAGCTATAACCTCAATCATTTTTCAAATTTATCTCCTTCCTCTCTCTTAGCCTTCATCCCCAAAATGAACTCAAAATTGGGAATCATTGCTTTACTTACAGTATCTTTTTACTTTAACTTATTTGCAAGACGTTACTCTTCTGAGTTTATTTACTGCAAATCAATTTTAATGAAAATTCAGCGATTATCAAATAAGATACTGTACTGAGTTTAGTTATTACGATTCAACTTTAATAAAATTTCAGTTATTATCAAACTCAAAAGTTTATTACACAACATTATGATTGCAATTATATTCAATAACCTAACTAGACATTACAAATTTTCCCTAGCTAGTTTTGATTCATAAAATACAAACCTTCTTCCTCCAATTCATGGAATTGTTAATCTGCACACATCTTAGTTTATTATTACAGCATTCAGCTGTTGTAATTTTAACAATCTTGCCAGTAATCTGGCTAGCATGGTGTACTATTCCGCACTTGCATACATGGCATAAGTTCAGGTTAAAAGGTACTTATTTCCATGTAAACTTTGTAAATTTTAATACAGACAGTTTTCCCCTAGTGTAATCATGGAAGCAATTGCATGAAAGGGAAAAGTCATTGACTTTTACGGTATTGGGCAGAGTATGATGCAAGTAAAAGTTTGCCATTATAAGGAGTAAAGTGAAATTAACAAAGATTAACATATAAAAATTAGGGAAACATTACAAAATTACAGAACTACAAGAAGAGAATTATTTACAAGTTACATAGAAAGAGAATAAAGGAGTGACTTGGCATCCAGCTCTGGTATGGGTGCCAAATTATTCAAGTGAAGGTGGCATTGTGAGTGCCATGAGAGCTCAAGGCTCTTCGCTACCTGGAGCTTCTACGCTTTTTGCTTTTATTCTTCAGCCCTCTTTTAGACTGAGGATTCAAGTTTGCAGGAGGAATCGGTGAAGCCGAATCCGAGGAAGGCACTGGGGTGCCATTTACTTCTGATGCTGCGACAGCTGAAGTATTGCCACTTCCAATAATTTCTACTGTCTGCTGGTGCAGTTCGTTGATTTCTGCGGCGAGCAGAGAGATGGCTGAATTTTCCATCAGGACCTTATTTTCGGAAGCCTGGGATATAGATGAAGAAGTTTTCGTGGGGGTTAGTGGCTCACAGGTTACGATGACCAACTTAGATATGGGTTGTGAGGCCACATTGGGGGGCAAGCTTCTGCTGAGGTCATGGGAATCCGTAATAGACCCTAGTAAATTCTGGGGTCCAGGCCGGTGATTAGATGACTGCTGTGGTCATTGCATTAATGCATATATATATATATATATATATATATATATATATATATATATATATATATATATATATATATATATATATATATATATATATGTGTGTGTGTGTGTGTGTGTGTGTGTGTGTGTGTGTATGTCTATGTATATATACTTTATAAATATCTATGCATTTATACACGTATGAATATATATATATATATATATATATATATATATATATATATATATATATATATATATATATATATATATATATATATATATATATATATATATATATATATAAAACAACACAAATATGGATAAGTATTTATAAAGAAAATCGCCACTAACAAGATAATGTTTCAACTTTCTCAGATTCTCTCTCTCTCTCTCTTAAAAAACTGCAAAATACCGTGTATATATATATATATATATATATATATATATATATATATATATATATATATATATATATATATATATATATATATATATATATATATATATATATATATATATATCCTAATTACTCTTCATGTGAGGGTCATGCATCGCTGATGAACTATCCTTTGATGATCCAGTATCAGAATAAATACGAATAGGCAGATGAAGGTTGCAATAGATAAAATAAGATGTGTTAATGCTGGTCATTGGGACGGGAAGGGAAAATTATCATTCATATGAGGGGACTATGCAAATGTATATCTACGGAATGCTTTGTTTCTTATCGTGTGGCTATAGATTCACTCTACGAATAACTGGGGTGAAAGGTTTTCCAAGCAGTACATTACGTTCTTTTTGAGTTTTCTGTAATAGAAAAATATTGAGATGGCTTTGTCTGTCCGTCCACACCTTTTCTATCCGCACTTTTTCTGTCCGCCTTCAGATCTTGAAAACTAATGAGGCTAGAGGGTTCTAAATTGGTATGTTGATCATCCACCCTCCAGTCATCAAACATACCAAATTGCAGCCCTCTATCATCAGTAATTTTTGTTTTATTTAAGGTTAGAGTTAGCAATGATCGTGCATCTGGCAACGCTATAGGACAGGCCACCGACAATGAAAGTTTCATTGGCCGCTGCTCATAAAGCATTATACGCTGTACAGAAAACTCGACTGCCCCAAAGAATCTTCGGCGCATTTTTCACTTGTTTTTATTTTACATCGAATCCACAGGATATGCACATGTTGCGTTTCTCTAATTCTCTACATAGTTACCTCTCAAATCAGGTCCAAGTTCACACACACACACACACACACTCAAAATAAAAATGTAGCATACCATTTTCAAAGAGACCTGGTTAACAGCGACTGTAGGAAATAATAAAATCTTTATAAAAAAAAAAAGAAATATATATACCCTTCGTTTGGAAGTAATGATATACATTAACCAACTGACAAAGGGAAAACTCATACAAAATTAAAACTCTTGATAAACTGTACACATAAAATGGACATATTTTCCAGGGTTTCACGAAAAATGTCCTTCAGAAAAAAATTCAAAACTCTCTAAGATATGACTCAAAATTTATTATTTTGAGATTGGATGAGGTATCAAAAAATGGATAAATATGTCAGAGCTCTTTTCTGAATTATCTCTGCATGAAAAATAAGCCAGGATAATTTAGAATCTACAGTTTGTATTAATGATGACTTTGCATACATTTGATATCTTCTTGACCGGCAATGATAAGGAAAGTAAGGCGTTCTTACGCTTCCCTTTTCATAAACAAATAATATTTACGCTTATGTAAACCGCAAATTCTTGACAAGTGTCATGGAGTATATGAATAAAGGATCCGGGAAGTTATTGTTCATATCAGTGATAATGAATGTATCAGTTTCTGTTACCAATAGAAAACTGCAATTCTTTTTGATGTTGATGAAATGGATCTTGAAGATTAAAAGTTAAATGAAAGGTCAGTGGAGTATAGCAACCATAACTTTTGAAAGAAAATTAAGTACGCAATTAAAGAAATTAGGAAGACAGTCTGATGTCAACATTTGTAAAGGTCAATTCATCTTCCTTTTTTTTATTTTTTAAAGTCTTGAATCTATCTGAAAACTCTTTGGTATTATGTGGCGTTTCTATCTGTTTGAACATCTTTGGATTTTTTATTTGTAAATCAATTATCTTTTAAAATTTTCATCTCTAATTCTTTTGTCAAAGATTTATTTATTTTTTTTTTTCTTAGGAATCATTCTTCAACTTTCTAAGGTAAATAATGGATTCCTTCATTTTCATCTTCCCACTATCAAGTATTTAACAATTTAATGTATTTAACTTAATTCATTTTACTTTAATCCAATTATAGATATGTTTTCCTTTTCCGCCAGGGGTTAGGTCATGTTCAGAATCATGTTTTCCAAACCCACACAAGCAGCTTCAAAGAGCCACAACACAACTTATCTCATATCCATGAGAAAGAAGCATCTCGGGGCCATTGTGATCTTAATAGGTGGAGGGGAAGGCAGAAAGAGCCCTGACAGATAACCGTCCTGCGAGGGGAGATATTTCGCAATATTCATACTCATTTCTGTGTCACATTTAATAAAGTTTCTTTCGGTATAAGAAAGTTTCGTTTGAGCTTGTCGTGCAGTTTTATTTACAACAGATACTCTTTGAAAATATGCGTGTGTGAGTGTTTGTAGAGGCAGGATTATCCGTTTAACCATATGCTTATATTAAGTCTATCAAAGCTGGATTTTCGGCCAATCTCTTTTTGTAATTAAGAAGTCCTGCTATATTTTAATCTTCTTTCGTGAAGCTTAAATTTGTTTAAATTATGCTGTCTTAAACACCTGGTTTTGATTATTGTATAGTGGAATGATTAACTACCAATTCATGTTTTGCAATGCTTTCCCGCTTTAAAACATTAAAATACTCTTTTTTTCACAAGTTGTTATTCGTTATTTCGTATTTAAATTTTAATTTTCGATTTCACAATCTGAAGTCACTCAGTATTACTGAAACGACTGGAACCTTGAAGAACATTCATGTACTTTGCATACGATAACAATGTGACTTGTGTATGGAATCGTGCCATACACTTCAATCCATTGACCTTTACGAAAACGACTTTCCTTATCCTTAGATCCTCACAGTGATTGAAACTTCATCCCATCCCTTCTAAGAGTAGTCCTCGAAAAGATTAAATGTTTTAATGTTTTTACCAGTATATCATGGTTTAGGACTTGAGTTGGACTTCGTTTATCTCTCACCAGTCGAACACAATCACATACAATGCAAACTGATTGGACTACTTTTTTTTTTATCCAGTTTTTAACTGCACCAAGTTTATTTTGGGTCAGAATTATCGATTCTGTTAATTGTAGTCGATCTAATAATAAAATGTTTGTTCGTTTGGTAAACTAATGTCGAAGGATGCATTTCTGGATTATCAGACAACGGCCGAAGTTCATTTATTTCTTGAGATATTTTTCTTATCATTACGAAACACTGAAGTTCTCCAGAAAGTCTAAGGCTGAGAGAGATTCTTTAATATTGTCGCGAAAACATAACAATATTTGGAAACCATGAAAACGCCGAGACCTATTCATAATATATAGGAATTTGTAAAGCAATAACACGAAAATGTAGGGGAAACAAACGTTGCCGGATGATGACCAGATCCGTTTACCATCATTATAAAAATCTAACGACTGGGTGCAATTATCGGAACAACAATGCCATTATGCCCAGTAAATTGGGAAATCATTCGCAGCTGACTGAATGTCTGGGAATCAACCTGTTTGACAACACAGCCTTCTTTCTTATTACACACAACAGAAACACGCATGAAACAAAGTTGCAAAAGACTTCAGAAATTCACGCCTACGACTGAATGTCAATATTTGTAATAGTAATAGTACTAGTAGTTAGTACTGGTAAGGAAATGGCCTTCCAATGGTTCCCGTTGTTGTTCCATATACCCTTATTGTTATTGTCTTTACTTCTGCCTGATTATTTGGCGAAGAAAAATAATCCAAATAATGTTGATATCTTTATTAGCTAGAGC
>JANJGK010006331.1:25000-38217 GCA_039081455.1 Macrobrachium rosenbergii
TTGAATGAGGTTTATTTTCTTTATTTATGGGTGTGATTTATAGCATTGTTCTGCTAAAGGAGGAATGTTTATTTTTACTTACCTTTTGTGTTAATACAATAATTATTTCGTTAATCACTTTTAATTTATCCTTTCTTAGTATTGTTACAAGCTTACAAAACCCATCGATGTCTTATTGTTAGATTTTCAGTGAGAAACCTAATTAAGTATGTAACATAATTTGGGGGCCTGTCCGGGATCCATTCTTCCTTTTAATGAGCAATTTGTCAGTGTCGTTTGTTCTCATTCAGAATATTGTACATTGTGAGCCATCTGAATACCTGTTATTTTCGATATTGTATTTTATGAAGTGTTGCGCGCCTGCTTTTGAAATATAGTGTCGGTTTATGCTATAGTGCAGTACCTGTTGACTCGTTTATTCCCAGTATTGTTCGCTTGTTTCTCCTATCCCCACCAAGACTCGCCCTTGAGCAAAACTCGTAAGCTCTTTAACCTGTTATAAACTTCAATTATCACAGCTGAGAATTCGTGTAGTTATTCCTATTGACTCAAAGCCCGTTTTTATTGTATTGCATGTGGGGGTACAGTATAAACCTTTTTCTCTTTGCCTGACACACGAAATGCTTAAGCTGTCAATTTTAGTCGCTTAGAGTAATAACTGTTGTTTGGACCAGCAAGGTTATTCCTTCTCCACTCTATTTGACTAGAATCAGGAGATTTCCCCGTACACTTAGCCTTTAAAACCATATTGTTATTTTTTTTATTTCATATGAAAAATATTGTGACTTTTATGAAGTGAACAAAGTGCTTATAGATGTAATTGTGAGTTACCTTGTGTTCATTTGTGAAACAGGAATTCAGATCGTTTACGTAAGGAAGTTTTCATTGTTTCAATTTCACAATGGCTAGTTTTGATGTGGATAAATTTGCTGGTAATCCTTCTGTTGAACTCTCCACAATTCAATATGCAAAGAAGAAGGACCTTTTGGAGTTAGGTTTACGTTTGCAACTACCAGTTAGAAGTAACATGAAAAAGTCTGAAATTCGAAATTTAATTCTTGAACATTACTTAAAGGCTAAAGAGGTAGGAGCTGAAGCTAGACTCTGGATAGTTGAAGACAAGGACACTTTGACTAACGAACAAAGACTCGAGTTTGAGCGAATTGCGGTAGAGCGCGAGAAGGAAGAGAAAAACTTAGAAAGAATAAAACTAGAGTTTGAAATTGAAAAAGAGAGGATTAGATTGGAAGCAGAAAGAGAGAAAGAGAGGATTAGATTAGAAGCAGAAAGAGAGAAAGAGAGACTTTTATTTCAGGCTGAATTAGCTGTAAAAGTAGAAAGTGAGACTATTGAATTGCAATTGAAAGCAGAAAGGGAAAAATCTGAACTTTCTCGGCTCGATAAACGGCAAGAAATTGATTTGCTAGAATCTCAAAAGAAGTTTGACTTATCCAAGAATATGAAATTAGTACCAGACTTCACTGATTATGACCCTGAAGACTATTTTAAGGCTTGTGAAGAAACTGCTTCTCCATTTGAATTGCCGAAAGAACAATGTGGATTTGGCTACTTTAGCCGTAATCTTTCCGTTTAAAGCGGCTCAAGTTTGTTGACATATCAAAGAGATAAATGATTATGAAGTTATAAAAAAGGCTGTCATAGATGCTTTTTCAATTCTGTGGAAGGTTATCGGCAAGTTTTTCGCAATAAAGTTAAAACTAGTACTCAGACATACCTAGAGTTTGCTTCAGAAAAAATTCAGAGATTTTAGGAAGTGGTTAAAAGCTTCAGCTATAACTACCTTTGAACAGTTAGAAAATCTAACAGTGTTTGAGGAATTTGTTAGAAAACTTCCTTCACATATAATGTTGTACATTTGTGACAGACAAGAAAATTACTTGTTAAAGGCAGCTTCTTTAGCAGACACCTACTCCCTTGTACATAAAACTAGAGATTAGATCATATTGTAAAACAAGTTCCAGGTAATACTCTGGGTGTTAGCACTGAGGAATCTAGGGAGTCACTGCTTTGCAAATATTGTAAGAAACCAGGTCATTCTATTAAAAACTGCAAAGCACCAATTGTAAGGTTTCAGAGTTAAATAGGAATTTTAAGGATAGGCGTTTTAAAAGTAATCCACTGCATAAGGATAAACCGTCTTTGCATGTGGTAACACATGAAGCTGTGGATTTGTTTGAAGGTTTCAAAATAGATGGTATTGGATCTTTAACATCTGATGGTGCTGAGCATAAGATAAAGATGTTACGTGACACAGGGGCATCACAAAGTTTGATTTTAAGGAAAGCAATTCCAGATATCAATAAGGCTTTAAATGGTGACTTTGTATTCTTGAAGGATTTAACTCAAACTTCTCGTGCCCCCCCTTGCAGACATTTTTATTGATTGTCCTTTGAAAAAAGTTAGAGTGTCGGTAGGTGTGGTAGATAACGATTTTCCTGTGGAAGGAGTATCCTTCTTGTTGGGCAATGATCTGGCTGGTAATTTAGTTGTTCCAAATTTGGTAGTAACTGATCATCCTAGTGAGGGAAATGATTTTAGTAATGATGTAACTTGTGTAATTACTCGATCACAGAAATCAAAAGACCTAGAATGCTCTGAAGTAGTAGAAAATGCAGTGGAAAATATTATGAGCAAAGCTGAGCTTATCAAAGCTCAAAAACACGATGATACCCTAGGTAATTTTCACAGTCAAGCAGTCTCTAAAAGTGAAATTGACAAATCACCCTAGTTTTTATTATGAATCTGGTGTCCTCATGAGATTTTATCGCCCTGCTAAGTTATCTGAGCTTGACACTTGGGGTGAAAAGCACCAGATCGTTCTACCATCCTCTGTAAGAAAACTTGTTTTGGAGGTTGCTCATGATGGGAATAGTGGACACTTGGGGATTCACAAGACTTATCACAAGAGTCTTAACCATTTCTATTGGCCTAACATGAAAAAGGATATAGCAGACTTTATCCGTACTTGCCACATTTGTCAGATTTCAGGGAAGCCTGACCAAAGTATACCCAAATATCCTCTTCAACCTATTATAGTTCCTGATGATCCTTTTCATAGGGTAATTATAGATTGTGTAGGACCTCTGCCAAAAACTAAAAAGGGTCACCAATATTTGCTCACCATTATGTGTCCTACTACACGTTATCCCATAACAATTCCTTGCGTAATATTTTGTCTAAAACTATAGCTAATGCTTTACTTAGTTTTCACCACCTATGGAATCCCCAGAGAGTTACAGTGTGACCGTGGTTCTAATTTTACAAGTGACTTATTCAGTAAAGTCCTGAAGGAACTGGAAATTAAACAAATATTATCCTCAGCCTACCACCCAGAGTCCCAAGGTGTCTTAGAACGCTGGCATCAGACTTTTAAAAGTATGTTGAAAAAATACTGTCTCGAGAATAATGCACAGTGGGATGAAGGGGTGGATTTTCTATTATTTGCCATAAGAGAAGCTCCACAAGAGTCTCTCGGATTTTCCCCTTTTGAAATGTTATTTGGAAGGTCAGTTAGAGGCCCTCTTAATGTAATTAAAGATGAGTGGTTGAGTGCGCCCTCTTCCAGTCCAGTTCAGTCTGTTAAACAATATATATCAAAGCTCCAGAAAATTCTTTGTGATGTTAGAAAATTAGCTAAAGAAAATCTCGAAGCTCGACAGTTTGAAATGAAAATTAATTTTGATAGATCTAGTAAAGTTAGAAAATTACTCCCAGGCGATTTGGTTTTGGCTTATTTTCCTGTTCATAGTTCTCCCCTAAAGTCAAAGTTCTTTGGACCATATAAGGTACTGAAAAGTGTCAATAATAATACATATGTAATTGAGACTCCTGACCGTAGAAAATCCACTCAAATAGTTCATCTAAATCTTTTAAAAAAAT
Organism: Macrobrachium rosenbergii; assembly: GCA_039081455.1. Lineage (NCBI taxonomy): Eukaryota > Metazoa > Arthropoda > Malacostraca > Decapoda > Palaemonidae > Macrobrachium > Macrobrachium rosenbergii. Next base: position 28,901 of record JANJGK010006331.1, read on the forward strand.
ATCACTGTAGGGAACCTGGACCTTGTTCTAGAGACTTAGTTGTTAATATGATTAATATAGATTCTGCATCAGAGAATGCCTCTGCAACTGTCAACTCGATTAATGATCTCATACCTTCTTGGAGCCCAGAATCCAATTCAGAAGTTTTACAAAACCTGGAAGTGAAGTTGTCCCATTTACCTAGTGAACATTCTCAAAGGCTACAGACTCTTATTAATAATGTTTCTTTTTGTGACTTTCCCAGGAATAGTACTGTGCTTCTGCATGATATTGAACTTGCCCCAGGTACGATGCCCATTCGTCAACCTCTATATCGTCTGAGTCCTGATCGAAAAGCACATATGAAGAGGGAAGTGGAATATTTACTCAAACATGGCCTAGCAGTTCCAAGTAAATCTCCATGGGCTTCCCCTTGTCTTCTAGTACCAAAGGAGGATGGTAACTTAAGGTTTTGCACAGATTACCGCAAACTGAATATGGTAACTATTAAAGATTCATATCCATTACCAAGAATAGATGGCATCATAGATTCCGTTGGACAAGCCAGGTACATGACTAAAGTGGACCTTTTAAAAGGGTATTATCAGGTAGGCCTAACAGAAAGAGCTAAAGTCGTTTCAGCATTCATAACTCCATTTGGCCTTTTTCAATATGAAGTAATGGCTTTTGGTCTTACCAATGCTCCGTCCACGTTTCAGAGGCTTATTAATGATACCATTAGAGATCTTGATGGTGTCTTTTGTTATTTGGAACATATCCGTAGACTAGAATTGTTATTCCAAAGACTTGAAGAAGCTAATTTAACAATTAACCTAAAGAAGACTGAATTTTGCCATGCTACTATTTCCTACTTAGGCCATATTGTAGGTAGTGGGCATGTTCGTCCTAAGACTGCTAACATTGATGCTGTACTTGAGTATCCTGCCCCCACTTCTAAAAAATCACTACGGCATTTTTTGGGTATGACTTCATTCTATAGGAAGTTTTGCAAGAACTTTGCATCTGTAGCATCACCCTTAACTAACCTAACTAGCTCTAAGTTCAAGTTCATATGGACTCAAGAATGTCAAGAAGCATTTAATCAACTCAAATTATTACTCTGTAGCAACCCTGTCTTATGTACATTCGGCAAGAAAAGTGAAGATACAGTTTTCATTAGATTTCGTTCATCGAATTTCAATTTTTTTCTTAAAGAAAACACATAATCTCGGTAAATTTACTCTAGAATATGAAAATACAATGCAAATTATATCATATATGTTAAATCTGCAAAACAAAAACGGTCAGATACTTAAAAACACCATGCATGTACGAAGTAATCAGAATTTCTCAGATGACTTCGTTCAACAGAGATCTAAAAGATAGTATGTGGATATCTCGGTGTAGTACTATTCATCAGAACGGCAATATTTACTCGTTTTCCGTTGTGAACAGGCTTATTATTGCATCATCATACGAGGTAATAATAATTTCTTTAATTTTTACACATTCATGTTTGTATTTCACGGTGTTAAAAGTCAGCTGGAATTAAGGGCAGTATATGTTGTGACACCTAGGGTAGGTTGACCAAATCTATTTAAATCCGCAAGAGCGTTCTCTATGATGTGAAGGGCAATGCAGGAGCTTCGGGGGGAAAGCATAAGTAACTGGATGTTTCTTGACGTTGCCATAGTCTCTCTCTCTCTCTCTCTCTCTCTCTCTCTCTCTCTCTCTCTCTCTCTCTCTCTCTCTCTCTCTCGCCATTGCTAAAACATACTATACCAATATAGTGTAGCTCAATCTCTAAAAGAAAAAACAATGAAATGAGTAGCTCTACTGATAGGCCTAGGCTTACACAACAGCAGACTCTCTCTCTCTCTCTCTCTCTCTCTCTCTCTCTCTCTCTCTCTCATCATAGCAATGCATTCGTTCCTTTTCGTTGGACATTGCTCAAATTTAACTCCTGATTTCATTATGGAAGATCGCGTTTCCGATTATGCAAGCATTCCGTTCAATGTGGTGTCATAAATTCATTTGTGTAAGGTTGCTTGGTAAGTTACATCGAAAAATGTTTATTTTGCTCAGAACTGTCGTTGCAAATTACAACTTGAACGAATACTGTGAAACTTACTACTGCATTTAAGTATCAATGATTTCATTATCGTAGAATATGATTGAAAGTTATAAGAGGTCAAGCAAAAAACAAACACAATAAGACGGAAGCTCCTCCCCTTTCTAAAGTTGCCAGATGTCGCATTATTGAGCAACATATGTCCGAAGATTTAAAAAAACTGTATCCTCACTTTCCTTGCCGAGTGTACACCTGATTTTAATAAACCTTTTTGTCTCCAAGTAGATGCGGGTGATACAGGGGCTGGTGGAGTGTTGCTGCAAAAATCAGCGGGAGATGGTTTTCTGCATCCAGTGTGTTACACGTCTACTAAGTTCCTGTCCCATCAAATGTCTTATAGCACTATTGAAAACGAGGCACTGAGTTTAGTGCTCGCATTGCAGAAGTTTGAGTGCTGTCTCCAGGGAGCTTCTGAGATAGTAACCTACACTGATCACAATCCGTTGACTTTCCTGGAGAAGATGAAGTCACAAAACCAGAGACTACTCCGTTGGGCTCTGTATATACAGAAGTTCCCCTTGAAAATTCTTCACCTTAAAGGAAGTGACAATGTTATCGCGGATGCTCTGTCAAGGGCCGGAACCAAAGTACCTTGAACTCCACGCTCTTCCGAGCCACTCCGTTGGGCTCGGCCTTTTGGAGGGAGGTGTGACGCATATTGTTAATATTTTACATATTGCTGAACCATTTAATTATTGCCTTGTTTAGTTAACTGTGTAACTACCATATGAATACGGAATCACTTGTTATATTCTGTGTGGTTTCTCTCCTTCGGATCTTTTCCCTGGCTTTAAGTAAGTCTCACTCTGGTCTCTTGCTGGGAGGAGGGTCGAAGGAGCTGCCTATTTATTTTTGAGTATTTTCCGTATATTTTTCATAATATTTTGAATGAGGTTTATTTTCTTTATTTATGAGTGTGATTTATAGCATTATTCTGCTAAAGGAGGAATGTTTATTTTTACTTACCTTTTGTGTTAATACAATAATTATTTCGTTAATCACTTTTAATTTATCCTTTCTTAGTATTGTTACAAGCTTACAAAACCCATCCGTGTCTTATTCTTAAATGTTCAGTGAGAAACCTAATTAAGTATGTAACAATATATATATATATATATATATATATATATATATATATATATATATATATATATATATATATATATATATTATGTGTATGTTAGTGTCTTTGGAGGGTTAGGGGTAGTTAGGGTAACGCCAAAAGTCTTGTGGTCACGGTATCTACCCAATCAACAAAATTCACCGGAATGGCGATAAGATTTAGCCATTTTCCATTAGACAAGAAAATGTGTCAAGTTCTGATGATATCTAGAGTTAATCGTCCTCGAAATACAGTATTCCCACGTGAAATTTTGTTGTTCTATGTTTTAGAATTAGTCCGACGACCGAAATAACCTATTCTCTCTGAAATAGATTTAACTCTATTTCAGAGAGAACTGCCTGCACTGAACCTAAAATTAATCCCCAAAAATCCTTGTACCATCGGGTCCTTTTTCAAGCTCAAGGACAAAGTTAGTCCGTTGTTTACATCCAACGTCGTTTACAAGTATACTTGCCCCAGGTGTAACCAGGGGACTTACGTTGGATGTACCAAAAGACTGCTGAGGGTACGCATAGACGCCCATAGAGGAGTTAGCTTCCGAACCGGGAGTAGATTGTCCAACCCAGAACAATCCAACATAAGGAATCATTCTAAATTATGCAAAACAGTCATTGACAACAAAGACTTTCGAATAATAGGACAAACACAGAAAGACAGTGACTTAACAACCTTAGAATCTATAATGATAAAATTAACAGCTCCATCATTGAACACCCAAACATCATCCACTCAGCTGTTTATTGCTTGATGATCCTATTTGCCTTATTGTTACCTTGTTTTGTCCCTTTTATCTATTTGTGTTTTAATTTGTATTTTTCTCTCATTTCGATAGTCTTATTTTAGCTCGCGTCTGGGTAGGTCTTTCTTTTAGTGTCATGGTGCCTCAGATATTTTTAAAAGAATTAGCATTTTAAATGAGACAATACTGTAGTGTTTTTAATCAGTTGTTGTAATAAATGTTTTTATGATAATTATTGAGTCAGCTCGCTGTTTTTCAGCCTTGAAAATGCAACAATGTAGTTGTGAAACGTCGGCATTAGGAATAAACTATCAGCTGTATTGAGTGCCTTTCCCTGGACGCCTACGAGTTATATATATATATATAATATATATATATATATATATATATATATATATATATATATATATATATATATATATATATATATATATATATATATATATATATATATATATATATGTATATGTAATAAGCCGATTCTGAGGCTTATACTTTATTTTAGTCTTCGTTTCAAGAACAGAGGACGGTATCTCGCTTTTCCCGAGATATTGTGTGATTGCATGAGCCGACATCATAAGTTATTCCTTTCCCTAACTAAATTCTAAGGACTACTGGAATGAGATACTAGGTACAAAACTAAACCTTTATTGACAGAAAAAATAATGAAAATAACTTCAAAAAAATTACGAAGAATGAAATCGAATGATTCAACATAACTATGAAAATCTTCTAGAGAAATAAGGTCCAAATCATAGTCACCCAATTATTTAAGGAAGTACAGAAATAATTCATCTGTCATTCAAATCATAAAAAATGTCAATGAATACACTCAGGTCAATTCATCATTAAATGTCACACCACTGCCTTCCTTGAAGAGGAACGTGAAGGTGGGAGGAAGGAATGCCTGTAAAAGAACAAGCGTTATAATAAAAATCAGAAAATGTAAAAAGAATGCAGAAAACACAAGATTTCACTGCCACAAGGGTAATGTCTGTGCCTATAGTTCTGAAAGAAAAATTTAAAATGTTTATGAGCGGTACTCACTTCACCATTGTCCTCTGGAGACACAGTTTCAGTCTGGGTGTTTTTCTCTGTCACCCGAGCACACACTCAAAATACGGTTCTCATTGTCCCACTCATTCCATGAAGAACTCGTATTATATGGGTTTTGTCAACGCACATATGAACACACTCTCGTGACATCATTCGAGGTCAAAGTACGGTAAGACACGCCTCTTGCAATAAGGGCGTCACGAGGCACCTGGTCACACACGTACTCACGCACTCCATTTGAATGCTTTCTTCAAATCTGGTTTTATAACCGGATCACCTTCTAGAATGTTCTAAGCTGAAATCGCATTTCCCCTCCTCGTGTCTTGTCACCAAGGAGCTTCTGCGACTTCTTGTGGTATGCGAATGATTCAGCATTTTCTTACATGCTGTTTATAGTCAAATGGTCCCTAGAACAGCTCACCCATTTTTCAAAGGTCATCTTCGTGGGCAGTTGCATATATATACGCATACATAACAGATTATGTAACTGAAGCAAACGAGTCACTGTTAATAGAAAAAAGAAATTTTCAAGGCATATTTCCATCAAATTTCTCCGCGTAGGAGACATCAGTACCAAAAAATAACATTAATTTCGGGGCTTAAATCCCTATTAATAGAGAATTATGTGATGCCATCCTCAAATACAAAGCATACTATTGCTTTTAAAGCAGCAACGATTATTTTATGTTTCGAAAAGCATATAAGAGCCGAGTGACACTTGCGCTGCAACCAGCCTTATGAATGAAATTCAGCAGGTTTGCTCTCTTCAAAAACTGAAACAGAAATGGCGTTCCGTGCATTCAAGATAAACTTTGTTTCCAGATTTCATGCAAACGGTGACTTGTAATAATTCATTCAGTAAGAAAAACATTTAATTTGAAATGCAGCGATTAATCATCTAACTTATTTATATTTGCCTCCTGGAATTTTTCAACTAAAAAAAAAGTTTTTTTTCTCATTTTAATACAGGAAGGATTGTGCTAAGGCAGTTTCTTCCCACAGCGATCTTCGTGGATGTCAAGGAGAGGGTGATGCAAATGTCGCTCTGATTAAACAAAGTAGATGATTTAATATATCTAATAGAATTGTCCTTTTCATTTTTCTTTTGCCAGAAAACTCAAGTTTTGACTGTTGCTGCCTAAAATGTGAAACCCAAAAGATCATAATTACTTCGGAGAATTCTCGTCCTCGTCTAAACTATACGCAAGTTAAATAAAATATTTCATAATCTTTACTTTTTCTTCGCTCGATCTATTTGTGTGAATCATGAGCACCTAATCGTCCCTTCGTATCTAATACTTATCATTCCGGGAATATCTTCGTTATTAAACACCAATTCAGATGAAGGCATCTTGTGGCACATCGGAATGAGAGAGTCGTTTAAACCAGTTCATAATAATTTAGTTAAAAGAATTATTTTTATGTCAAACGTCTTCCACGAAGTGGCCTGGCTTCGACAGAGAATTTCAGGTTCAGTGGCAATGTAACCTCCGTTGCTTTAAATCTTGGTGGCCGGGGATGCGGTCCCATATCGGACGGGGGACGGCCAAGGAGAAAGCACCAAAGTCAAGTCTCGCCATGTGGACTTACAGCCAGGCATGATGCGTCTTGAACCCTGATAGGTGGAAAATAGGATTGTCAACGGCTTCCTTTCTGTGCTTTTCCTTTGGCACCAAGAGGAGATTTATGCAGTGCTTTCTGCCCTTCTTATATGGACATTCGAGAGTTTTATTGTGTCGTCGCTTCTCTCATATAGGAAAATTTCAACCTAGAGCGAAGCCTAAATAAAACAAGTAAAAAATGCGCCGCAGTTTCTTCGGTGCAATCGAGTTTTCTGTACAACGTATAATGCAACGGCCATGTGGTGGCCTGTTATATTGCGTTGTTAGACGCACGATCATGGGTAACTTTAACCTTAAATAAATTAAAAACTACTAAGGAGGCTAGAGGGCTGGAATTTGGTATGTTTGATGATTGGGGGTTGGATGATCAACATATTACAGCCCTCTAGCCTCAGTAGTATCTAAGATCTGAGGGCGGGGAGAAAAAGTGCAGACGGACAGACAAAGCCATCTCAATAGTTGTCTTTTACGGTAAAATAAAAGGAAAGACAATTTTTTCTGTAAAAACCTTTAATTACCAACAAACTGAAAAATGAATGAAATACTATGAAACGCTGTAACTAGCAACCTAATGTAGGTCCCATTCAGTGACTTATTCTTCATCTCGTCTTTTTAATTGAGTACGAAACCAAAAATTGAACATTTCTCTTGCAAAGGATTTGAATAGCTTAAGGAAACTCCCTGTGGATCCACTTCGGCAAAGAGGACTGGCGACACATTTCCATTTCTGGAAAGCAGAAATGTTCTTTCTTAGAGCAACGCAAAGTTATCAATAATAACTACGGTAAAGAATGGACGAAGACTAGAAAGTATTCGTGATAGCTTTCTCTGTATTTCTTGAAAAAGTTTTTATGAAAAAAACGAAGGAATATAAGACTGAAAATAGACTACAGTCTATGATTAAACCAAAGAAAAGAAGACATTCGGAAACACAACCAAGTACACATTCACGCAAACATATATACATACATACACACACACACACACACACACACACACACACACACACATATATATATATATATATATATATATATATATATATATATATATATATATATATATATATATATATATATATATATATATATATATAAGGAGGCTTTAAAGGTAGCAACATAGTACCTTATAAGTGACGACTGGAAGGTCTTTTAAAAAAAATCTCAGAAATTTATTCTAAATGGCATATATCATAAAAGCTCTCATATTTCACAGGTTTTACAGTTTATTGATTTCCAAGTACAGTTGACTGGAGTCCTCTGTCGATAGAAAGCTTTCCTTTTCCTTTTTTTGGGGGGGGGGGATTGAATAACCTTGAAAGCAGTCCAAAAAGATTATCAGGGTTTTTAGAAAATCAACTAATCTTAGGTTATAAACAACTAAGTTACCTTTTTGAACTCCTAAATATCAAGTATGTTGAGCCTCAGAATCTTTACTGTGATCTGAAGGATTTATTAAAAACTTTTCTCAGTTAAAGACAACAAAGAAAGTAGTTATATACAGAATATAAGAAACCCTGATTTTTATAATCAATGATTGCATCTTGACATGGAGAGAGAGAGAGAGAGAGAGAGAGAGAGAGAGAGAGAGAGAGAGAGAGAGAGAATTTAGAATGAAAACTCTTAATGTGTATTTAACAGGAGTAAAATATCTGCAATGTGCAGGCCATCTCTAAGTGAAATCAACAAAAAGAAAATTCTATTTCGAGCTCGTGCTGTTTTCGGAAAGCAGTTTATTTGCTTTTCCAAACTTCCTCACTTTCAGACGGAGGTTCTGCGTGAAGATAAGATCACGAATCGTACGGGGGTAAAAGACCAGCCAAGATTTACGACTGAAAATCCTGACCGATTTACGTGAAGTTATAAATTAGGAGGGTAGTATGTTTACCAGATTACTCCTTTCTTTCCCTTTTCCTCTGAATGCAAGCACAAACATATACATACACTTGCACATGCACAAACACACACACATACATACATACATACATATATATGTATATATATATATATATATATATATATATATATATATATATATATATATATATATATATATATATATATATATATCACCACAGGTGAAAAATAAGAAACGGGGTGTAGGTCCTGACCGGTTTCGACTTTATTTCCAAGCCATTGACGAAGGACTGATACAGAGTGTGAGAAGTCACAAATATATATACTACAAGAACAGTACTGACGAACATACACTACCGTTAGACTCCATACCCCCACTCAAGCCGGTGTCGAGGTAGGAGTGGCCTTTAAAACTCATTTGGCTAAAAATCACAATAGATTCTCAGGGGACATTGCTGATAAACAGACCATACCCCACCTCAGATACACACCTGACAGGTGTCATGGAGGCTGTTTATCAGCAATGTCCCCTGAGAGTCTATTGTGATTTTTAGACAAATGAGTTTTAAAGGCCACTCCTACCTCGACACCGGCCTGAGTGGGGGTATGGAGTCTAACGGTTGTGTATGTTCGTCAGTACTGTTCTTGTAGTATATATATTTGTGACTTCTCACGCTCTGTATCAGTCCTTCGTCAATGGCTTGGAAATAAAGTCGAAACCGGTCAGGACCTACACCCCGTTTCTTATTTTTTACCTGTGGTAATGTGTGATAAATGAATCACGTACAAAAAGTGATAATAATAATATATA
>JANJGK010006332.1:0-38193 GCA_039081455.1 Macrobrachium rosenbergii
ATAGCCTACGCAAATCCGAATTAACGTCAAACATAAGCCAGTCCCCAAAGACACAGGAGAATACAAAATCCCTTGCCTCGACTGTGACAAATTCTATATCATATATACAGGTAAATCACTCTCTCAAACACTAATACAACACAAACGCTCAGTAAGATCTGACCAACAGAGCTCAACCAGTTTCTAATCATATAAATAATTATAATAATCGAATCAAATGGAATGTGTCCCGCATAACTTATAACAGCAATTGTCTATTCAGAAGCCAGATGGTAGAATTATCATTGATCAAAACAAAGAAATACGATGAACCTCTTAAAAGGAGCCTGAGATTCAGATCTGACGATAAGGTCTTCCTAGTCGGCAGTAAACAAGATGAAGACGAAGCTGTCAACAGGAGTGACGCAGCGGCCGACTTCTGGAAAATTTATTCAGCTGTATAAATAAATGCCGCTGCTCTGTACCTCTTAATTCATTACCTGTCAGTTGATGGGAACAGTCGTTTCCAAAATACAATGTTGTAAAATCTACCCTCTTTGGTGTTTTTATGGGCAAACTTTACTAGGTAGAATTTTGTCTTAACAGAAAATATTCTATATTCAAATATATATATATATATATATATATATATATATATATATATATATATATATATATATATATACACACATATATATATATATATATATATATATATATATATATATATATATATATATATATATATATATATATATATATATATATATATATATATATTTGACTATAGAATATTTTCTGTTAAAACAAAATTCTACCTAGTAAAGGTTGCCTATAAAAACATCAAAGAGGGCAGATTTTACAACATTATTTTATACAACATTCGTAGATGAATGAAATCCAGAATCCGTTTCTGCAACGTTCACCTCCATCGTTGCACTACGATGAGTCTGCTGACATTTTTAAAGAGCAAGGGCCGGTGGGATGGGCGGGTTAATGCCCTTTTTTACCCCAAGCTCGAAAAGAAAATGAAAGGCCCAGGTTCGAATCCTGCTGAATGGTCAATTCGACCGTCTAAAAGTAGGGAATAGTAACTTCGATATGAAGGGATATTTGCAGCTCAATATTTATGAGTATAAAAGTCACACGTGTATAAGTTAAGTACACCTTAGTTTTACCAGACGACTGAGCTGATTAACAGCTCTCCTAGGGCTGACCCGAAGGATTAGACTTATTTAATGTGGCTAAGAACCAATTGGTTACTTAACAACGGGACCTACAGCCTATTGTGGAATCCGAATCACATTATAGCGAGAAATGAATTCTATCACCAGAAATAAATTCCTCTGAATCTTCATTAGCCAGCCAGAGAGTCGAACTCGGGCCTAACGAGTGCAAGGCCACAACTCTACCGACTCGCCCAAGGAAGAGCCTCACACACGTGTATAAGTGATACATTTGTTTATATATATATATATATATATATATATATATATATATATATATATATATATATATATATATATATATATATATATATATGTATATATATATATATATATGTATATATATATATATATATATATATATATATATATATATATATATATATATATATATATATATATATATATATATATATATATATATATATATATTCAATTGAAATTATGAATTGAAAATACCGCATTTCATTTCCTAAACTGAGAACCTTGTGATTTTTTCTTATCATCCGGCATAAAGGCGGCAGTAAATCTAGGCGATGGCATTATTATCTACCACTTCTGTTCATCGAGTCGTGGGGAATCGAGGATTCATGAGGTTTCGTCTGTGTTTATGTAATTGACATTTTTGTGCCTATGAGAATTAAGCCACGCTTACTCACTCGTACCCTCAGACACATACAGCCCAGTGGATACTTCAAGAATGAAATACCTTTGCTGAGCAAGAGAAAAATACGAAAATTAACTATGTATTTTTAGGACAATATAAGAACCGTTCATAATGTAGCATCCGTGGATGTGCTTAAGTGAAGGAAACAATTTTACTTACTGTCAATGTTATTCATCTAAACTGAGCACAAAAGTGATTTAATGTTTTTAAGACTTTGTCAAGTGGGCATCATTTGGAGCCATGTTAATTAACTTTGGGGCTTCATGTTTGTGGCATTGTGATGATTCGGTCTCAAAAAAGAGAGTGGAAAAAACAATTCTCACTTCCGTGTGGAAGAAAGACAGTTAAAATTTTTTGTTTTCCATTCTTTATACCAGATGAACACTGCGGTTCCAGTGCACAGAAAATCATCGGTTTTATTCCAGACAAGAACGCAAATGCCCTTCTTTCCTTCTTTTTTTAAATATTGCATTTCATGCTCGTAAGAAACAAATATATACAGACAATATATTATGTAATTATAACTTTTAACGCACTACATTTCTTAATTGAGAATTACAGGCAAATTAGAACAACCATTTGTATATTAATCATTATCAAGAATAAATGTCAAGATCTAACTAAATGTCAAAAGGAAGAAATAAGTGGACACAAACGGTAGGTCTTCCAGAAACCCTACATTCGTCCTTGATGAACGATCCTGTAGCCTCACGAAATGATCCCTTGAGTAGTGAGGTATAATTTATCAATAGACAGCCAATGCTTCATTTCTTCTCTCTCTCTCTCTCTCTCTCTCTCTCTCTCTCTCTCTCTCTCTCTCTCTCTCTCTCTCTCTTTATTATTTTCTGAATCTCATAGTGTATTCCTTACAACTTACTTTGAACATTTGTGGTACCAATATATCGCAGAAATGTTTTTTGTACCAACATCTCGTGTCCTTCCCTCAAGAGACTCAGAGATCTCGAGGAACTTCGATTGGCTTCCCGGCCACCTTTTGGAAAAGAAAACCTCGCGAAGACGTCTGTAAGCATCTACTTGGCTCTGATTGCCGGTGCATTTAATTGTCCCCAAGCAACAAACAATTTAAAATCAAAGTGAAGTCCTTATTAAAGACTATTTCGACATTTGCCGTTTGGCTGAACAGAACACTGAATTTGGCCGAAGTCATCCAGCGCTGTAATGAAATTGAGACTAGAAAGGTTTGAAAGGTGTAACAGGAGGAAAGCCTCGCAGTTGCCCTATGAAACCATTGTTGGGGGAGATTGGAAAGTAATATGGAAGAAAGAGAATATGAATGGAGGTACAGTAATAGGATCGAAAGGGGTTGCAGCTAGGGGCCGAAGGGATGCTGCAAAGAACCTTAAGTAATGCGCACAGCGCGACGTTTGGTTGATAAAGGCTACTTGTGCGTGTGTTCATTAAAATCATCTCACTCATTTTATTTTCCTTTTGGTTAAGGTCATTTACGACATTCAACTACGCTCGTTCTGAACTGATTAAAATCAGTTTTTCTTTTAGCTGTGATTAATTGCTTCCTCTCAAATCAGGCGATATTGCGAAGTCATTAGCACTGATATTTTTTATTCGGAGAAGAGGAGAGAGAGAGAGAGAGAGAGAGAGAGAGAGAGAGAGAGAGAGAGAGAGAGAGAGAGAGAAAGTCACTTGTATTAACTGCTTGCTGACGTACTTCTAGGTTTATTCTAGGAAAATATTTTCTAGAGTGGGCTTAAACGTACCCAAATATTTTTCATCTCTCATTCATTATAAGTGAAGAGCCGTCCCAGTTGATATCCAATTAGGCAAAACGACTCTGAGTCTTAAAAAATCTTGATGGTGTCTCTTCCAATGTTTTACCGCAATGATAGCTGGTCATATGATCTTTTTTTCCAAAACTCTTTTCATTCGAAACAATCGAGTTTTCTGTACAACGTATAATGCTGTATAAAACTATCAGGTACGACCGGTCCGGCCAGCACTTAGTCGCTCGCCAGATGCGGTCTGGTAAAGGTGTGTCGCATTCTGCCTCCGGAAAGCGCTGCCAGACGAACGATCTATGGCTAACCTTAACCTTAAATAAAATAAAAACTACTGAGCCTAGAGGGTAGCAATTTGGTATATTTGATGATTGGAGTGTGGATGATCAACATACCAATTTGCAGCTCTCTAGCCTCAGTAGTTTTTAAGATCTGAGGGCAGACAGAAAAAGTGCGGACTGACGAAGTCATAACAATAGTTTTCTTTTACAGAAAACTAAAATTCACCGAAGCTTCTTCAGCGCAATCAAGTTTTCTGTACAGCGGATAATGCTGTATGAAACTCTCCTTGTGCTGCAGTATGAAACTATTAGCCACGACCGGGCAGCCCTCGGTTGCTCACCAGATGCGGTCGAGAGAAGATGCGTCAGCGGCTGGCACCTCTAGCGGCGCCAGACCCACGACTCGTAGTCAACCCTAAATGAAATAAAAACTACTGAGGCTAGAAGGCTGCAATTTTGTATGTTTGATGATTGTAGGGTGGATGATCAACGTACCAATTTGCAGCCCTCTAGCCTTAGAAGTTTTTAAAATCTGAGGGCGGACAGATAAAGTGCTGACGGACAGACAAAGCCATCTCCAATAGTTTTCTTTTACAGAAAACTAAAAATCGATCTAAAATAGGCTCATTTATCCTTAATGAGGTTTCTGTAAAATGCTCTTCACTCTCTTATGTCTATTTTGCTTTTAGACATCATAATTCGTTGGTGTCTGGTTATCGAATTGGTTGCTCACCTTACAAATATATTATTATCAAATTGAAAAATGAAGTGAAAATATTTTTATCAAACGGCCTTTCAAGCTCTTAGAGAAGCTTCAGTCTCTTGTGAGAATTTTGGGATTAGGATCATTAATGAAAAACGCACACACACACACACACACACACACACATATATATATATATATATATATATATATATATATATATATATATATATATATATATATATATATATATATATATATATATATATATATATATATATATATATATATATATATATATATATATATATATATATATATATATATATATATATATATATATATATATATATATATATATATATATATATATATATATATATATATATATATATATATATATATATATATATATATATATATGTATATGTATATATATATGTATATATATATATATATATATATATATATATATATATATATATATATATATATATATATATATATATATAATGGTTGGAAATGTTTAATCTATCACGTTATTTGGCTGGGTTACTGTGCTCCCTGTGAGATTGCATACGTCGAATTATTATCGGACAGTGGCACATAACATTTGAAAAACTCTCTGAGAATATAATATCCAAATTTAGGTCAATGTGTGAGTGGTTTTTGAACAGAATCATATATGTTGAATTTGGGTGCTATATTCTCCGATAATTTTTCATATCTAACCTTTTAGAGTTAGTGTACCTGATAGTGGGTTGACTGGAAATTCCAGGTAGCAACTTGGAATTGTTTTACATTGGGACCTTATGACCTTTGCACTTGAAGTCTTATTGGTTCAGTAATAATATGGCACAGGGAATAGACGAGTTACTTTTTGATATGACTGTCGATTTGACCGACTTACATAAGACACCACTTCCTTGCAACGGAGCTGCTGGAATAGCTTCACCGTCGTCAATAATGTATGGGAAACTGTTAATGATAGACCTGCACTTTTGTGAGAAGATCCAGGCTTTTGGAGAGATGTCGGGCAGGGCATCTACAGATCGCCATAGTTGCTGGGAGACGTTGGGTTGGCGCAAAGGATTCGCGAGTGCCGCATTCAACATGGGCTTGTGCAGTCGCAAGCCATTCATCTTGGTCAGATCGCTGGGAAATACCTTCACCGTTGGCGTGCGAAATCGCAGGCCATTCAGCGTGATGAAATTACCAGGAATGCAATGGTCTCAAGTATTGCGTTTCTTAAAGAACTGATTGTGATATAATATCTGTGTTACAAGATATATAATTTTTGCATCATGTTTTGGAGATGAGGTTGCAGTCGGCCACTACTGAGCTTTCGAGTAGACAGTTATCGTAACTAAGGTGGGGACACCTATAGGTACGTGGACTGAGCTCCTGTAACTGGTCACGAAGGTGACCCTTGAAAAGAATGTATCAGCCTTTCGAAAGATCATATGACTGAACACAGCATGTAATAAAATGCTTGAGTGTCATTCGCGTACCACAAGAAGTCAATGTTCACAGAAAACTCTTGCTGGTAAAACACGTGGAGTGGAAATGCGATTTCAGCTTAGAACGTTCTAGAAGGTGATCCGGTTATAGATGAGGATTTGAATAGAGTATCACTGCTGTTTTTCCCCCTCGTTGAGTGTGTAGGTACGTGTGTGACCAAGTACCTCGTGACGTCTTGTTTTACAGAAGGAGTGTGTTATCGTACCTTGAACTCGAACGATGTCACGAGAGTGTTTTCATATGTGCGTTGCAAAACCCATATAATGGGAGTGTTTCATAAAATGAGTGGGCAATATGATCCGTTCTGAGTAGAATTAACATGTGAAACTGCGCCACAGGGAAGCGCACAGATGGAGTCTGTGTTCCAGAGGACTTTCGTGAAGTATTCCTTCCTTTCTTTCTCTTCACGTACCTCTCCAATGAAGGGAGTGGTATGACATGGAATCAAATAAGAAATGACGTTTATAATGTATTGAGTGACCTCTTTATGATTTGGATGACAGATGGGATATTTCTGTATTTCCTTAAACAACTGGGTGTCTATGTTTTGGAGCTTATTCAGAAGATTTTCATAGTTATGTTGAATCATTTGATTTCATTTTTCGTAGCTTGTTTGAAGTTATTTTCGTTATTTTTTTTTCAAAAAAGTTTTTAGTTTTGTAACCGAGTATCCCATTCCAGTAGACCTTAGAATTTAGTTAGGGGCAATGAATAACTTATGATATGAAGATGACAGATCAGCTGACACAGCAAGTCGGCTTACGCTCCCATACATGTCTCGGGAAAAGCGAGGTACCAACCTCTGTTCTTAAAACAGAGACTTTATAAAATATAGGCCTCGAAAATCGGGCCTATAACACACACACACACACACACACACACACACACACATATATATATATATATATATATATATATATATATATATATATATATATATATATACATATATACATATATATATATATATATATATATATATATATATATATATATATATATATATATATATATATATATATATATATATATATATATATATATATATATATATATATATATATATATATATATATATATATATATATATATATATATATATATATATATATATATGTGTGTGTGTGTGTGTGTGTGTGTGTGTGTGTGTATGTGTGTGTGTGTATATATAGATAGACAGACATTAAGTCACCAACATACTTTAATATCCAGTTCACTACATCTCAGGGATGACTTAACTTATATCCAAGAGGAATTATGGTTAATAAATGTTCCGTCACCAGTTCTCAAGAGAGGTATAAGTTGTCATCGACTCTGCTGTACATTCCTGTCGAATTCAGGTTTTGTACTTAGAATCGATATCAACCCATCTTCACCATGATAGCTGACTGGTAAATTTTGTAAAGCATGGCTACTTACGAATCTGTCGAATTTGTCTCATACACCAAGGGTTTTTCTTATATTCACAAACATTAGGCCACAAATATCATAAAATATCCAGTTCACCACATTAGGTGTAGCTTTTAAAAATATGATCATATATATATAAATATATATATATATATATATATATATATATATATATATATATATATATATATATATATATATATATATATAAACTCACACAAATATTAAGCCACAAATATCGTAATATCGTTTATTGCCTAATTCACTATAGCTCACGAAGAGCATACAACCGGAAGAATTATAAATGATAAGTGATTCGTTACCAGTGGTATTCGAAACATTGCTTTATTTAGAAACAATGTTGTACTTTTGACCATGGGAGGTGCACAGTGACTTTTGACCAGTGACCCATCAAGAAAGGTGTAAGTTGATATCAACTCTGCTGTATAGGCATAATTCTCTCTTATTTTGGTGGACATTAATAAGAGCATTCTCTGCGATTCTTCGATATGAAAGCAGAAGGGTAGTCAGGTTCGATGTTCCTATAGACATGTTCTTAATGCCTCTACGTACGGGAGTTTTATTTTGCTGGTATATCCCTTATTTTGTTATGCCCATTGGTTTGGTTGATGGCTTTTCCACCGACATAGTGAGGCAGCTGATTGAGTTGTTTACAGATGAAATCGACTCCGTTGTCTATGTAACCGTCAGAACAGGTTCCTGGTCCTCCGAAAAAAAAAAAATTACATTGATACCTCAGTCTTCATTGAAACTGCAATGTCATGATAGTCAGGAAATGAATGCAGGAAATAGAGAACGTTGGTCTTCTATAGACGTTGAAACTGTACTTGAATGATTCCATATTGATGTATCTAAGCAGGCTAGTTCCTGTCCTTTTCTCATTCAGTTTTGAACGTAATGCTAGAAGTGAATTCATTTTGCTGCAAATAGGTATCAAAATCTTCTTAACTATTATTCCAGAACGTGAAAATGTCATCAAAGTGTCGCACCAAAACCACTGTGGGATTGTGTCATTAAAGTACATGCAGACATTGGCTTAAACAGGAATAGCAGGCTGGCTATCGCACATTCAAGTCTTTGTAAACCTTTCAATTAAAAGAGGCACGTTATTGGTTATACGGAGCTTGATTAATTTAACTTTTTTTCACTTATGAAATTCAGGATGTCGTTTACAGGAACCTTTGTGAATAATGATTCCGCGTCTTGGCTTATGAGCGTTATGTCGTTCATTGTAATATTTAGTTTATAGAATTTCTGAAAATAGTCCTCTGCGTGTTTTATAAACTACCTAGGAAATGTGTCAGCAAACCTGCTAAGTTTCTGATAGTCAAAATGAACGAGACTTCATTTCACAAAACTGGGAGTCTGAGAATGCCTTTCTTATGGGTTATGGCGAGTCCGTAGAAATATAATAAAGAACTGTTGACGAATCCAGGTAAAAATGTCACAGGTAAAAGTCACAGAAAAAAGTCACAGGAAAAAAAGTCACAGAAAAAAGTCACAGGAAAAAAGTCACAGAAAAAAGTCACAGGAAAAAAAGTTACGTTAATCTTTCTCAGACAGCGTCCCCCAAGGATTTTAACCCGGTATGCATCCACCTTTGTGACGTGTTTAATACAAGAAACTGACAGTCAGTAAGAAGGTTTGAAAGGTGTAACAGGAGGAAAACCTCAAAGCAGCTGCACTATGAAACAATTGGTACGAGTGGGTGGAAAGTAAGATGGCAGAAAGAGAATATGAACGGAGGTACAGTGAGAGGAATGAAAGGGGTTGCAGCTGGGGGCCGAAGGTTTTATACTTGTTGATGTTATTACTCGGCATAAGCCATTTGCTTTCGCGCCTCACTTCCCCGCCCTAACTTCTGGTCTGTCCTCCTCGGCCTAAGCAGTCCTTTACTGAGTCTGCCATCCTCAGCTGAAGCAATTCCTCAACTCTCCCGTAGGCGGGTAGTGCCGTCAGTGCACCTCACGTGGTGCACTGTAGATTGCTATGGTTCTTTGCAGCGTCCCTTCGGCTCTTAGCTGCAACCCTTTCATTCCTTTTTCTTTACCTCCCTTCATATTCTCTTCCTTTATAGAGGTGCCATCAGTTTTGACAGCACCAACATTTAAAATGTTTGATGGCTTCTCTTTTTTTTTCATGATGACCTTTTCAGAAAAAAGTTTCTGACAATTATTAAAGAACTCCCGGTGTTGAACCTTCAAATCGTTCCAAAAAAATCCATTAACAATACGATCTTTGTTCAAAACGAAAGACCGCCTTAGTCTTCTTCTCAAATCTAATGTTATTTATAAATATAGGTGCCCGAGATGTGATCACGGGACTTTTGTGGGTTGCACGAAAAGGTTACTCAAAGTGAGAACAGATTCTCACAGGGGCATAAGTCTTAGAACGGGCAGTAGATAAACAAACCCCCAAACAATCAAATATCAGGAACCACTCTAAGTTATGTAAAACATATATTGATGCTAAGGGCTTTACAATTACTGGTCAAGTAAATAATGAAAACGACCTAACAATCTTGGAGTCCATTATGATAAAAAAGATAGTTCCGTCTTCAAATACACAATCCTCCTCTGTTCAGTTGTTCATCGCCTAAGGTGCGTTGTTTGTTTTTATGAAATTCTTTAAGCCACTGCCCGTGCTTTGCGAGGATAAGGCACAACATGACCTGATTTTAGAATCTTACAAATATTTTGTACATGATTTTAATGTTTAGTATATTTTCCTGTTTTCAGATGTTATAAATTATTTTGAAGTTTTCTACATGCTGATCTTCATTGAATTTTATTAAATATTGCGTAATTTTTATGGATTGTGCAGGGCTTGTTTTTAATGTTCACGTTTGCATCTTTATTCTAGCCTTGAGGATGCGACCATGAGCCGTGAAACGCTGGCAAAGTAAATGTATCTGAGTACGATGACTTTTCCTGTGGTTCCCATGATGAGATGTTTGTACCTAGAGCTGCAGCTTTGTCTTCTAAGTATATAAGTAAGTATTATATATATATATATATATATATATATATATATATATATATATATATATATATATATATATATATATATATATATATATATATATATCTTCTTCTTTTAACGTGCTTTTATTCCCATTTTTGTATGGGGTAAGCACGATGCCTTCTTTTGAAGGACTTTTTGATTTGGCTTTGGGGTAGACCTGTGGTCTCGATCGGCTGCCCTGCCTGACATCGCTTAGACCCCGGTACGTATGTTTCATGTATCATACCAGACCCAACGCCCTTTCTTCCCAGCAGCGAGAAGTTATTGCGCGGGTATGGCGAGAGTTCGAGACGTGTGAGATGTTTGTTATGTTTTTTTTAGAAGGTGTTGTAGTGGCTTTGTTTTGTGTGTGTATTTAGTCTGTAACATCCATTTGCTTTTTAAGCAAACCTATCCGTTGATTACATATATAATCCCGGGATGTCTACACGGATAGCAAAGTGTCTGCCTCTCTGATCAGCCGGCTTGCGGGATTGAACCCGCGCCACAGACCTCTACGAAGTCCGAAGCTGCTGCTGTAACCGACTGAGCCATCGAGGCTCTCTCTCTTTCTCTCTCTCTCTCTCTCTCTCTCTCTCTCTCTCTCTCTCTCTCTCTCTCTCTCTCTCTCTCTCTCTCTCTATATATATATATATATATATATATATATATATATATATATATATATATATATATATATATCTCTCAAGGTACTCCGCCAGAGTATCCTCATCTAACATTTGATTGTGTGGACTGTCTTTTACAGTCAGAGAAATTGTTTTTGTATCTTCAAACATTCTCCATGGTTGTTCAATGAGTTTATCGTCTTGGGAATAGTAAAGTTCTTCTGAAGGATTTAGACAAACTCCATAATGGGTTTTCTATGTATTCTGGAAAGGTTCTGTACAACAGAATTACAATGGTCTACACAGGATGGCTTCCCATGTTGATCTCTATCTAAGCTTTCATACTTGCATCACAACAAGACTTATCACTTACACACACACGAACACACACATGACCTCGTTCCAAGGATTCTCACGGCTTACGTGACAGCCCACAGCTCTGAACAAAAAGAGGACGCTGACTTTATGCTGACATATGCTGACATACTGTCTATAAAACATCACACGGAGGCTTACTGATGACGTTTGCGTCTCGTTTGACCAAACTGTGATTTCACAACAGCACTCTTCTCATGTATATAAGTTCTAAGTTCACTTAATGAATGGAACTATGATTCCATTTTACAAGATGTCATACATGATCATGACATCTGCTCGGCCACATAAAAACATAATAGGAACGAAATCATCAAAACAGGCACCCACTAGCTAAGCATAACTACTCAGAAAGCAAAAAAAAACTATACGCTTTCAATATTCATTATACTCACAGCGTGAATGAAAATTATGTAAAAATCACATAGTAAATATTCATATAGTAAATATTGAAACAGTAAATACTGAAACAGTAAATATTGAAATAGTATATACCGAAACATGTTTCATAGTTGTGTGCACATGATTTGTGAATACAATGCAAAGATGAAGATTAAAAATCAATGCTTAAAAATGCATCCAAAATAATAATAATCATATGATGAGCTTATTTAAAATAGATAATTATATAAACCAAATAGTTATCCTGATAGATTAATCAGTACGGACAACCAGATTATGAAATACATATCTTGATTGATCAACATGCCACTACACGTATATATATATATATATTAGTTCATATGTAGTATAGTTTATTAAAGAAATAAATGTAGCCATTATATAAGAGTATGGTTAATATGTTATCACCAGAAATGTTCATCCCCTCCTCACATTTATTACCCCTGCAATAAAATCCTTTTCAGTCTTTCTCTGTGTAGTCGGGTTTTAATGAAAAAATGGCCAGTAATTCCATTATTAAACCCTGAACACCCACTGACTCAAATCTAATGGGGACCTACGAGTATCACAGGATTTCGCAATGTCCTCCTTCAGTCCTTGTGCTTTTTTCCAAAACGTTATGCTGACGGCTACGCCCACGGATCCTAGCAACATACCAACGGCAATTAACACGTAGAGGAGATTAAAGTCGTGGTATCAGAAGAACGGCTCACAGGAGATAGCAGGTCCAATGATGCAATAGCGTTTTCGACGGGCCTACTGTAGGGAATTGTCAGACCTTGTAGCCTTGTGTTCTCCCACGATGTGTTGATGAAGAAATTACGCCCACGGATGATAGTAACCATAGCTCGGATGAAGAGCGACGACGTTGTTGCAATGTAGCCATCATTAACGACGAACATGTGTCCTGATGCCCTAGTACCAACTGGGCAAGTGACGATGTATGCTTCCGCAGAGAAGACGAATGCCGTGCCATTCACGAGCCTGTGACGAAACTGATTGTCGTGATACCTGACTAAACCATCCAAACAATGTTCACGTGTATGGGGAGAGGTTCTGTTAAGTACTAAGTCCAATTCGCATGAACCCAAGGACATATTTGAAACATTCTTGAATTCAAACAAATCGATTCTGCACACCACATTATCCATAACATCATAGCAATCATTTAACAGTGCTTGGTCTCTGACTACCGTAAAAGTTTCCTCATTGGCGGAAACCAATACTAGAGCTGACAGGTTATTAATAATAGGTGTCGAGACGTTAGATACATACGTAGGAAAAGGCGAAATCTTATACGCTTTCCAGCATCTGATGGGTTAAAGGGAATGTCAGTTACGATCTTATCAAGGTCGACTTTAACTGTGATCAAACTGTAATAAAATTCAACCTTATGAAAATCTACTACTGGAACATAGCGCATTCTATCATGAGCATTACTGATAATTTGGACAAGATCTTTAATTGGTAACAAATGAGGAGACAATACGCCTTTAGCAGCAAGTGTTATAGCTTCTACGTAATCTTTTGATTTTTCGATAAAGCTTGAAACTCTCGAGGATACATGATCAATTTTAGCATGATAATACATCAAAGTTGCTAACAAAACTTGAGTGTCATGAACCTGATTGAAACGTCGTGACTGTTCATTTACTTTACTGATTACGCTGTTCAAAGCTTGAATTTGCTTGTTTAGTTCTCCTGCTAATACCTCTTGTTGATGTTCCAGATTTTCGATTTTAACCCCGTGATCGCGAGGTTTCAAACGATTTGAAATCCCTAAACCAAGACCAGCTACGGAACCAACCAAATTTAATTCCGCTAAAACAAGTGGGTTACGCCTTTCTGTAGCGTCATGAGGCATTGACCACATAAGCAAATCACGAGCTAAGATTTCAGCTTCGCATGTTTTATTCCTTAATTCCCAGAAAAGCATATTAATTGTGTCACTGACTTGATTAGGCGACGTTGGATCATTGCTAGATAAGTATGATTTATGCAAATCATCAAGGGATTGAGCAAAAAGAGCCAATTCTGATTACAGAGCCAGCACATCATTTTCGCTAGTGAAAATAGTGTTCATGTCGACTTCTAAGACTATGTTACTGTCAGTTAGAAAGAAATTATTAATTTCCTCTACAATAGAACCATGATGTAAAGTTATTTCAGAATTCTTCCCAGCCACAATAAACATTGATAGAAATAGTGCGTGGTATAATTTGACAAGCTTCATGTTGGAGCCTGCAAAAAAAAATAATTTGTAAATAATGTATATAAAAAAAAAACATTGCACTACTCAAATGACGTATATAAAATATTTCTCACAATAATTATTTTTTTCATAACAAACCATTGTCTTAAGCTCTCACATGAGAGATAGATACCGTTCGAACATCCGTTGTACCGGACTGATTCCGAATTTTAAGTCGGTTACCCACTAAAACTTCTATAACTGTGAAAGGACCTTCAAATTTAGGCAATAATTTCCAATTTAGCCCTTTCCTAACATAGACCTATACATATACTGTATCTCCTTCTTGGTAAGGCTTTGTGACCTTAGCTTTTTTATCATGTGCGTTCTTCATTAACACTTGAGCCTGTAAGAGGTTTTGATAAAGTGTTTGAAATCTACTCCGGCTAACATCTATTATATCCTTCAATGGATCTGGCAAACTAATTGTCGGTGTCAATATGTGGAAAGGTGACCTAGCAGGTATCCCGTAAACAGCTTCATGGGGAGACATACGGATTGAAGTATGATAATTGTTATTTAGGGTACTGGACACAGTGGGTATTGCAATATCCCAGTTTGGGTCCATATCGCCTATGTTTACACGCAGTATGTCTAACACCTTTCTATTAACACGTTCGGCCAAACCATTAGATTCAGGATGGTAGATCATCGTATTGATTTCTTTTATTTGCAGAATCTCACACAATGAGTTAAGGAAGTGATTATCGAATTCTCCTCCCGAGTCGGAGATTATCATATTTGGGATCCCATGTCTGCATATATAGCACTCATAAAACTTCCTAGCACACTCAATGGCTGTTTTACTTTTTAATGGTATTAGTTCAGTATACCGTGTAAGAGCGTCTATTATCACTAAGAGGTTTTTATTCCCTCGGTCTGTCTCGTAAAAACCTGTCAATAAATCAAGGTGTACCCTTTCAAAAAGTTTGCTAGGCACGGGATAAGTTCCGAGACCTACAGGATTCTTAGTATGCCCCTTGTGACGGAAACATATATCACAGTTTTTAATATATGTCCTAATATCTTTTAACATAGTAGACCAGTAAAATAATGACTTGGCCTTTTGAGAGGTTATTTCGAACCCAGGATGACCATGCAAAGGATGGTTGTGCAACCATTTCAGAAAAGTAGGGATTAAAGTGATAGGTACAACCACCTGGTCGTTAGTTAACTGTGATGAGCTCCTGGTTCTCCTAGCCACAGATCAGCATAGAATGTTATCCTTGACCAAGAAATATTGGTTAGTATATTTCACATATTCCTTATCATCTGGTTTCCTATTTAATGCGTCTATTATTACTCTTAATTTCTGATCTTTCATTTGTTCTTGTCGTACTGAATCTAAATTCCACTCTATATCTGTAATATTCTCTGTTGTTTGGGCTAAAGATTGACCATTTTCGATAGCAATTTTCATGGCCTGCGAAGGAATTGGAATTTCTTCTATATCAGCGAAGGGTAATGATTGAGTTGGTACTTGGTTAAGAGATAACGCATCTGCTATTACGTTTGCTTTACCGGGTAAGTATCCAATTTTAGCTCCAAAGTCCTGGATACTCATATGCCACCGAGTTCTTTTAGGACTATGATTGAAACCTTTAAAAAAGTCAGTAAGGGGCTTATGATCAGTCAGAACCTTAACACTGTACCCATAGATTATATATTTAATATGTACCAACGAATTAGCTATCGCTAAACATTCTTTATTTATTACTGCATATTTCTTCTCTGACGTTTTTAGTTTGCGAGAATAAAAGGCAATGGGAAAAAACTTGTTGTCATGCCACTGGAGTAACACACCTCCTACCCCTTGGTCTGAAGCGTCGGTTGCAATAACAAATTCCTTATTAAAATCGGGAAACTTTAGAATAGGAGCAGAACTAATTTTCTCTTTCAAGGTATCAAAAGCAATTTGAT
This sequence comes from Macrobrachium rosenbergii, assembly GCA_039081455.1. Taxonomy (NCBI): domain Eukaryota; kingdom Metazoa; phylum Arthropoda; class Malacostraca; order Decapoda; family Palaemonidae; genus Macrobrachium; species Macrobrachium rosenbergii. The sequence continues at coordinate 16,140 of JANJGK010006332.1, forward strand.
GTTGGGATTCCCATTTGAAGATTACATTCTTCCTTATAAGATCAGTTAAAGGGGCTGCTATTACTGAATAATCTCGGATAAACCGACGATAATAACCCGAAACCCCGAGAAATTGCTGTATGGCTTTAACATTAGTAGGAACGGGAAATTTACTAATAGCAGAGATTTTATCATGGACTACTTTAAGACCTTGCCGAGATATCATGAAACCCAAATAGACTAATTCATCTTTAAAAAACTCACATTTAGAAATTTTTACCTTTAAATGATGTTCTCTTAACCTTTGAAGGACTATTTCTAGTTTACTTAAGTGTTCCTCCAAAGAATTAGAAAATATTACTAGATCGTCCATATAAGCATGGAGAATATTCCCTAGTAAATCTCCGAACACTATATTGATCATTCTAGTGAACGTAATAGGGGCACAACGTAGCCCAAATGGCATACGTAGGAATTCATAGTGACCCCGAGCTGTACTAAAAGCAGTGTACGGTGTACTGTCCTTAGCTAAGGGTATCTAGTGAAAGCCTTTAAGTAAGTCCAAGGAAGTAAAAAATTTATTCTGTCCTAATAAAGATAAAATATCATCTGTACATGGTACTGGGAAACGATCAGGGATAGTTTGGTCGTTAAGCTTGCGAAAATCAACACAAATCCTCCAGGTTTTATCCTTTTTTGGTATTACTATCAAGGGAAAATTATAAGGGCTGTTAGATTTCTTAATAACCCCCTCTTTTAACATTTTATCTACCTCTACATTGATCTCATTCAGAAATTTGGCAGGTAGACGATATGAAGGTACATAAATGACCTTGTCTTTATCCTTTAAACGAATTTGATGTTCGATGACTTCCGTTTTGCCTAAAGCTCAAGTACTTGTAGAAAAAACATCGCTATATTTGGATAGAAGTTCAAAAAATTTCTGACTTATATCCCAATCTAAGATGTCTGCTTCAATTTTGCCTTTTATTATGCTTAAAAGAGATTCATCTATTGCTGATTCAGTGGAATTAATTTCAGCAACTGTAAGAATTCGATGTTTATATGCTTCGATAATGACAACATGCTGATTTTCATGTATTGTTAAGGCAGCATTTAAGTGATTAAAAACTTCAATGTTAACCCGATGATCAGAATTTACTGTGTACAACGTTTGCGTGACTGAAAGCCCATTGATTTTTAAGGTGTCAGGAAGAATTAAAACCTCTGAGCCTGGCAGCTTTCTTCTAACCTTGACCGTCAGATACGATGGTGTGTCTGGCTCAATGATTTGTGTGAACGCAGCAATGACGGGTGCCTGAGAGTTATGTTGGGTGGCGGTAACAATATCATCACTTACGAGACAGGTGACTGGTTCTTCTATGTACGTTACTTTCTCACTGACTGTCTCCTTCTGATCCAAAACAGATTTCAATGTGTGTGAAGACCGATAGAATTTCCCTTTTATAAACACTCCGTGTTTTGCGGGTGTCAGAATTACGTTGTTTAATGACATTGATGGTTAACCCATAATAACTACTGGGTACATACTAATATTACTAATAATGATAAAGGTGTCCGTGAAAGTATGTTGCCCCAACCTGTATTGTATTTGAGATGTTCCCACTACTTCTAACTCATTATTACCTATTCCTGACAAACGAACATTGGAGCGTTCAATAGGAAATTTTGAAAATAACAGGTGATGAGTACGTAAATCCATTATGTTACGTGGACTACCTGAATCAAAAAACAAGGTGAAATGTTTATGTCCTAAGCTAACTGCATGCAAAGTTGGTCTGATTTCTTCTGAGCCAATAATAGCGTGAATTTTGCAAAAATCTACGGGACCGCGCTCTGCATGTTTAGGAGAATCTACCTCAATTTCTGGAAAATTCTTGTCTTCACACATATCTTGGAGAACATTAAATTTATTATCTGATTCAAAAAGTGATGATAACCCAATATCACTCTCCTCCCCCTTTAAGCTGGCTATGTGGTGTTTATCTGTCCGCTGGCATTCTGAAAATTCATTGACGCCTGATTATGTTGAACTGCTGAGTTTGGGTTTGATTTCCCCGAGGAACGATTTGACTGTGCTTGTTTCTGGCCTACATTATTGTTCTGCCTGAATTGTTTGTTCTTTCCCCCATGGTATTGTTTTCTCACAGTATCATTACCAGCACTTTGGGTGTTTGTGTTACTGTTTGGATTCTTTTTTCTAGCGTTGCACTGACTATATTTGTGATTTGAACTGTTATGGATTGAACAATAGCGTGTCCTACACTCATTTATCATGTGCCCTGGACGTTTACAATTAAAGCAAATGACTGTTGATGGATTATTAGTGACTAAGTTAACCTGTTGCGGTGATGAAGAGGTGTGATTTTTGTTTTCCTGTTTAGTAAAAGCCCGAACTAGAGAAGGATCGAGATCTGTACACTTGGACAAGTGTTTCCGAATTTGTCTGTAGATATCTAATTCTGTGCTATCTGGTGTTAATTTCTCGTCAAAACACTTAATCAAAGGTTCAGGTAACATCGCTGTTATTAGTGTCAAATACACTAATCTACAAAGAGATTTGGAACTGAGATGCATATTACGATTGACCCAACTTGAAGCATCAAACTGCCCGTTATATTCTTCGAGCCTATCTCCTATCAGAGCTGCCCTATCTACCACACTGAGATTAGTCATGAATGCTACTTTAATTACATTACGTAAAGCAAGAACTTCATCCAATGCATCCTCACTCCCATAAATGGAACGCAGCTTGGTTTTGAAATCATCCCAAGTGACTCTTTCTTTAAAAGATATTCCTCATAAGTACGCACCCGCATCCCCTTTAGCATAGTCTATGAAACTCTTTGCCTCCTGCAATTGTAAAGACTGATCAGTAATGGACTTTGCCGTGAGGTGTACGTCTACAGACGAAATCCAAGACTCGACACCCTGTGTCAAAAATCCATTAACTCGACCTGCGAATGGTACAATTGCCGATCTAGCATTAACTACCGTCACTACAGGATTCTGTGGGGAAGCTGGGTTAGTGGGGTTGCTCCCACCTGGGGGTGGAGGAGTCATTTTCTTATTAAGTTTCCTAGCCGCACGCCTATTCTCTAAGTGATCTTGAAACCTATATGAATAAACACGGCCGCTACGTAACCTCATATATCTATACCAGGAACCCAAGTAAACCCCAACAGAGATTCATATCTTCGCTAAAAATAACATCACCTAAAAAAATGCACCACATAACCTACTAATCAATAAGTAATAAATGCACTTTCTGAAAAAGAACAGAGTTAACCATGTGTCAAGAGTAAAAATTAAAGAGCACAAAAAAAAATAAAAATGAGGTACCGGGAACCGCTACTTCTGCAAGGAAAGAGTATTAATCTACGGCACCGCTCACCTCTTATCAGCAACCTGCCTCTCGAGTCCGGAATCACTGCAATACGAGATCACTAACTGTTATAGATGAAGGGTTGTACTTAGCTTTATATTGGATTCTCGTAAGTAAGTTGACGAAGTTCCTCCGCCGTCCGACTTCCGCCTGTCTAGGTACACGTCATCTGAAGGGTCCTACTGCGGGTGTTGAATTTTCTTATGTTGTGGAATGTTGATTGTAGATTCTTCCAAGGAACGTTGTGGAATGTTGATTGTGGAATGTTGCTGCATTTGAGACGCGTCACGTAGATTTTGTGGAGATTCCCTTTCTCTCTCTCTCTCTCTCTCTCTCTCTCTCTGCCGTGCGTTGAGAAGGATGTATTTTGAAGGTCAGATGTCTTCCTCGCTCTCTCGTTGTTGTATGTTTTCCTTCCTCTTCCAAGACGTTTTGATGCACCGAATCGTTTGTCTGATCGTGACCATGTAGTTGATGAAGATGACGTCCGCCTATAGGTATTTAGTCGTCTTGCCTAATCGGAGTTTCCTTTCCGCTTCCATTAAAATGTACGCCCGCTGCCACCATTTTCTCAAGGTACTCCGCCAGAGTATCCTCATCTAACATTTGATTGTGTGGACTGTCTTTTACAGTCAGAGAAATTGTTTTTGTATCTTCAAACATTCTCCATGGTTGTTCAATGAGTTTATCGTCTTGGGAATAGTAAAGTTCTTCTGTAGGATTTAGACAAACTCCATAATGGGTTTTCTATGTATTCTGGAAAGGTTTTGTACCACAGAATAACAATGGTCTACACAGGATGGCTTCCCATGTTGATCTCTATCTAAGCTTTCATACTTGCATCACAACAAGACTTATCACTTACACACACACGAACACACACATGACCTCGTTCCAAGGATTCTCACGGCTTACGTGACAGCCCACAGCTCTGAACAAAAAGAGGACGTTGACTTTATGCTGACATATGCTGACATACTGTCTATAAAACATCACACGGCGGCTTACTGATGACGTTTGCGTCTCGTTTGACCAAACTGTGATTTCACAACAGCACTCTTCTCATGTGCTATACAGATATATATAAGTTCTAAGTTCACTTAATGAATGCAACTATGATTCCATTTTACAAGATGTCATACATGATCATGACATATATATATATATATATATATATATATATATATATATATATATATATATATATATATATATATATATATATATATATATATATATATATATATAAATTCTTTAATTATGCAGCAAACGAGGTGAGCTGCCCATAATTACGGAGAAGCCACATAGGTCTAAGAAAATTATAGCTAAATAACCCCCTCCCCCTTTGACACCTGTCAGGTATGGATTAGTTGCTTCATCGGTTTTGTATGTGTTTGTGCTGCCTTTGTAGCATAAATATTGTGATTTCCACATATATGTATTAGTCCTTCATTAATGGATTGGAAATTAAGTTGAAACGAGTGGGGACTTACAATCAGTCTCTTATCTGTAATATATATATATATATATATATATATATATATATATATATATATATATATATATATATATATATATATATATATATACATATCTCGTATATATATATATATATATATATATATATATATATATATATATATATATATATATATATATTTTTTTTTTTTTTTTTTTTTTTTTATGTATTTCCCTGGGTTTATGGTATATTACAGGCCCGCAGCGGAAACTTTATTTAATTGGCCTTGGAGTTCTGACTTGCGCAAAGGGAAATTGTAAAAAAAGTAAGATAAATGGGGTGAATTTACGAGCTGAAGGCTCTACTTCATAAGGAAATGTTACGTAAACACTTGGGTTAAATTAAAGAATTATATTTACAAAAGCAAGCATTAGAAGGGAAAATGGATAAGTAAATTGATAAAGGGCTTGCAACGCCTGAAGATCCTTCTATTGGAGTCTTGATTAAAGGCAAGGCACAGGCTGAGATGGGTCCACTGCGAATGGGTCCCTCTGCAAGAGAGATTTACACATTACACGCCAGTAAAGGAACAATTTAACACAGAACAAGTCTCGAGTTTGTACTGAGGGTGCCAAAGACTCGAGGAATGAATGACCACTTTACACTCGAACACAGGACATTGGAAATGGCACGGGATAAACTGGCACAAGGACAGAAGTGAAATGCTGGCACTCCAGGCTTTCTAAAGGGCAAACTTTCGTGACAGAAAAGTCTTTACTTCACTTTACCTTAGGGGAAGCTGGTCTCTGACGAAATAAGGACAAGGGAAGATCACACGCATGGCGGTTCTCTCGAGAATGACTGGAGACTGGAGTCTGGAGTTGGGAGTCGGACGGGGTAAGAAAATCTTCTCAGCAATGTTACCACTCGCCCGCGTGGAGGACTGTCTCTCGAGGACTCTTACTTCATGGCTTCTCCTCATGCTAAATAACTAACTGCTTACTGCTCCTTTCCCTTATAAGGCATGCGGCTAGGCTAGGTCATGTGCAAAAAGGATGAATCACTGCCCAGGTGTTCAGCCTCTTCCCCGGGTTCCCTGCGGAGGTAAGACAATTCAGGCAGCTTAATTTGTCTTTAGGAAGGCCGTCTTAAGAGGATTAGTTGGGGTAAAGCTCTTAAAAGGGAGTGGCATAAAATATCCTCCTAGCTCCTGTTATCTGTGTCATCTCAATATCTGTTCCAGGTAAAAAGGGACAGATCGGAATGTTGATAATACGATCAGCCATGCGGTTCTCAATAAAAAAAGGGGTAAATTATGTGGGGGGAGGGGGCACTGTGCGAGACTTCTGGGTTCTTATAATAGCTTCCCACGGAAGAAACATACGAGCCTTCATTCGGGCTCTTATGTTGATATCCAAGAAGTCTGCACAGCTGATTTACTGTATTCTTTTCCCAACAAGAAATGGAAAAACTTTTACTTTACGCTATCCTCACACAAAAGGGAAAGTACTTCCATCACATTAATACTAAAGTACTTTAAACTGGCCCATTAATTTCTTGAAGTTTACGGTATATGTTACTTTAAGATTACGAGGACAAGATAATTTTGAGGCAGGAGACAAAATTTACGAATTAATTTACATTTAAGTTCCTTAATTCTAAATCAACAAGGCATGCGGTTAGTACAGTCTGCCTAGAAGAGGCTGTGTAAATGATAAACAGCGTTTTTTTTTTTTTTTTTTTGTAAATGACATCCCATTTATGTGATACTGTAATGACGATACATATTCACATTGGCAATTTCTTAGCTAATAGTTCAACACATCGCCAACTTCGACAGTTGATGGCCGACCCTCGAGTTTTGACAGTTGTAGGCGAGTGAGAGTATTCGCAGCTTTAATTTGCTAACCTTAAATTACGCTAATTTTATGCGTCCACTGCCCACACTGGGGTACGAGCTATAAATAGACACTCAGTGTTATGACGGGGTGAGCAGACAAAAGACGTGGGGTCTGGGACAAAAAAGACTTCTTAGAAGGAAGGGAAGGGGGAAAAAATAATAATAATAACAAAAGGAAAAATTAACTGGATGTTACGAATGAAAACGTGACCGCATATGAAGGGCGGGACACGTCTCTCGGAGCTTATGAAAGGGGCATTTAAAATCACAAGGGCAAGAGTTTATGACTCATGATTCATTAAAAGAGAAAGATAAATAAATAATTAAAAGAGTAAATGATATTGGCAGAAGAGCTAAGGAAATAGAGTGAGGGTTTTATTGTGTTAGGCGGGAATTTATCGTCCTTCGCCTATATATTACGACCCGGACTATCACTTCAACCCAAGGGCGAGAAAAGGGAACCCCAAAGGGCGCAACTCCTTCAGGAAGAGCTGACACGCATGCCCGGTGCCAAGGTAGGGGCACAAGGGCGTGCCACTTCTCACTTTGTTATTCTCAATGATTTATACATTTTGAGGGGAATGGTATCCCATACTTAATTGCCTCCTGTGGTGATAATTTAGGAAAAAGATTAATAGAGAATGATAAGGGATAGAAGTTCCTGAGGTACGGAAGAAGATAGCGGAGGGCCCGACATCCCCTTCTGGATTAAAGGTGCCAAGACCTTCGAAAGATGAAATGGTGGCACAGGTGCCAGGGGAGCTTTAGAGCTCTTTGCAAACTACCTGGAAATTCCCATGCCCGTGGTAATTTCGCCTTGAACCTTTCCTACTGGGACAGTCGTCCTCGGCCGGGGAAGCGGAGGGCCCGAGACCGGAGGGCGGCATGGAGGGCCACCTGGGCCTGCTGCTGTGACAGCTGGTGCAGGAGTTTTCCGTGCTGGTTCTACCATGATCTGTCGCAGCTCTTGTAGTTCATCAGCCAAGTGAGATATGGTTGAATCCTGACTTGCAATTGCGTCGGCGATGGACTGAGGCAGAGAGGAGGTGGTCAGGGGCGGCATAAGCGGCTAGCAGGTATCAATGACCAGTTCAGGCACGGGTTGCGAGGCCGCACCTGCAGGTGAGCTTCCCCTGTAGTCGAGAGGAACCGTCTCTCTTACCGGCGCTGGTAGCGGTGCTAGGCCGGGAGAAGAGAGGGGGGTCCTGAGTTGGGTCCCTGGTATTGGAGATCGGGGTGGTGCTCTGGCGCTGGCACTAGGGCAGAGTCAGGCACTATCAGAGGTTTCTTGTGCTCGTCGGTCAGGACGGACGAAGCTTGGCACTGCTCGGTGCATGCAAGTGGCACCAGCAGGCATTTGGCATCTCCGGGAGGGAGATCTGATTGGGGTCCTGGAACTGGCACTGAGGCAGGGCCGGGCACTGGAATTGGATCGGGAACCGATCGAGGGGACCACAGTACATTGTACTCAAGTGGCACTGGTAGGGACTGCACGTCCTCCTGGGACCCAGGGGGCGCCAGTCTTGACTGAGGGAGAAGCGGGGGAGGATTACTTGTGCCTGAGGAATGAGTTGGGGAATGTGGACCCCTAGATTGTCGTGACTTCTGTGGGGACTGAAAGTCCTGTCCCAGGGTGACGTCATAGCCTCCGGGGAGATGGCTTGCTACTGCAAGATTGCAAATTGTTGATTGGTGAGGTGTTGTGACTCTCAATTGGACCGTAGGGAGTATCATTTTAAACTGATTTACTCCCTCCATCGTGACGAGTTTTCGTCTATTGACGATAGCTCCATAGGGAACTCTGTCCCTTCGGTGAATGTTTTTGACTGGCAGCAGCGTGACACTGAAAAATTGTCAACAGTGTGCCACTGAAGAACTGGCAACAATGTGACACTGAAAAACTGGCAACAGTGTGGCACTGAAAACTTGGCAACAGTGTGGCACTGAAAAATTGGCAACAGTGTGGCACTGAAAAACTGGCAACAGTATGGCACTGAAAAAAAAAATGAATTAGGGATGGCTATCATTTCGGTTAACGCAATATTGCCTAGTTTTTTGGTTAATCCAGATCCGTTATTGCCAAAAAGAATGCCAGTTGGCTATTACTTGTGCTGAGGGCGCGAGCACACTGTCGCTATTTGATTTGATTTCACACGTAGGGAAAAGACCATTTCCATGAAAATTTCCAGGTTAAGTTATTTTGTGCGCTTATGTAGTGGCTTCATTGTAGTTCTTTACCATAAATTCAAAAGGCTCTCTCTCTCTCTCTCTCTCTCTCTCTCTCTCTCTCTCTCTCTCCCTCTCTCTCTCTCTCTCTCTCTCTCTCTCTCTCTCTCTATTATAAACAGTTTGTGGCATCTATTCTTCCTGTGCCAAACAAACAAACATAGTGTATCTTGTGGACTGTAAGCATAACATTCAAAATAGGTGATTTACTAATTCACTGTAATTCAGTGTTTATCCAATTCTGAAATGAATTGTATTGCTTAATAATATATTTCCAATGAATTGTATTGCTTAATAATATATTTCCAATGAATTGTATTGCTTAATAATATATTTCCAAAATGCTCTTTGTATCAGAGAATACAAAACAAAAAGTTACACGTATCCCTTAACTGAGGCCCAAAATTATTAAAAGTCATTGATGTCAGTTTTACTTTTTGCAGCAGATATGCTACTTGATTATATTATTCCTATTATCATTATCCGCAAAAATGTACCGTATGTCATATGTGACGCATCACGGTACAAAACAAGATCTTCGGCAATGGAAAGAGCTTCTTTCGTTGCTTGTATAACAAGTAATGACGATCTTTTTTCTCCTCGTTAATTTATTGGTAATTAGTCTGTTTGCTTACTCTGATGTTTCAAAAGTCTTTCGTAGTTATTCCTTTTATACACTTCTACTACGACAATGAATTGATTCGATACTGCATTGCTGGTGAATTGTTGCTTTTTATCAAAGATACATAAGCCTTCAATTTTCGTTGGGTACTGCTTGAAAAGTAGCCCTCAAGTTCAGTAACGAAATGGCCCATTTAAACATAGGTATGGCTAACAAATCGACAATATAGTTCATTCAGGCAACGTCCTGATTAAAGTTATTTTTCTCGGAGATTTCAACAGTGTTATCTCCTGCTCCAGGGTTGATAATTGCAACGGCTTCACTGCTTATGGCAAAGAAAAATTATGGGGAACGAAAAGCCATGAAGAAACGGCTTTAAATCTGCAAGAAACATTTATTGAGTGCTCGAAACAAAAGGAAAAAGACAGTGAGGAGTATTTCTAAGGACCTGGGAAAAACGAAGCACATGCGCGGACGCATTCAGTTACAAATTTGTACTTGGAAAGTTGTGTATGAGGGTTCAAAGGTCAGGAAGACACGTGCAGATATTAGAATAATAAAATCTTGATTAATGAAGAAGAAGAAAAGTGGGAAATAAATGGGAAAAGAGAAGTAAAAAGATATCTAGTAAGAAGAACCAAAACGGAGAAAAAAAAATGAATTTCGTATCAAGCAGGTTTACAAAATCGTCCCCAGGGAACACCACACAAGCAAAACAATGAAAGGGGCCGAAGAGGAATTGTGGAACGGGATTGAAAAGAGCAAGGGCAGTTCAGGTCAACTTCTGTGGCAAAAGAATGAATCACCTGAGATTCTGATTTTTATGACCCCTGATTCTCTGGGAAACATAGAGGAACGGTTTCAGATCTGAGAATTGCGAGAGACTCTTCAGGTTCCTTTAAAATAACATTTTTATATTTATACACACACACACACACTCACACACACACACACACACACACACACACACACACACACACATATATATATATATATATATATATATATATATTTTTTTTTTTTTTTTTTTTTTTTTTGAGAACCGCATGGCTGATCATATTATCAACATTCCAATCTGTCCCTTTTTACCTGGAACAGATATTGAGATGACACAGATAACAGGAGCTAGGAGGATATTTTATGCCACTCCCTTTTAAGAGGTTTACCCCAATTAATCATCTTAAGACGGCCTTCCTAAAGGCAAATTAAGCTGCCTGAATTGTCTTACCTCCGCAGGGAACCCGGGGAAGAGGCTGAACACCTGGGCAATGCTTCATTCTTTTTGCACATGGCCTAGCCTGGCCGCGTGCCTTATAAGGGAAAGGAGCAGTAAGCAGTTAGTTAGTTAGCGTGAGGAGAAGCCATGAAGTAAGAGTCCTCGAGAGACAGTCCTCCATGCAGGCGAGCAGTAACACTGCTGAGAAGATTTTCTTTCCCCGTCCGACTCCCGACTCCAGACTCCAGTCTCCAGTCATCCTCGAGAGAACCGCCATGCGTGTGATCTTCCCTTGTCCTTATTTCGTCAGAGACCAGCTTCCCCTAAGGTAAAGTGAAGTAAAGACTTTTCTGTCACGAAAGTTTGCCCTTTAGAAAGCCTGGAGTGCCAGCATTTCACTTCTGTCCTTGTGCCAGTTTATCCCGTGCCATTTCCAATGTCCTGTGTTCGAGTGTAAAGTGGTCATTCATTCCTCGAGTCTTTGGCACCCTCAGTGCAAACTCGAGACTTGTTCTGTGTTAAATTGTTCCTTTACTGGTGTGTAATGTGTAAATCTCTCTTGCAGAGGGACCCATTCGCAGTGGACTCATCTCGGCCTGTGCCTTGCCTTTAATCAAGACTCCAATAGAAGGATCTTCAGGCGTTGCAAGCCCTTTATCAATTTACTTATCCATATTCTTTAATTTAGGCCAAGTGTTTACGTAACATTTCCTTATGAAGTAGAGCCTTCAGCTCATAAATTCACCCCTTTTTCTTATTTTTTTTTATGATTTCCCTTTGTGTAAGTCAGAACTCCAAGGCCAATTAAATAAAGTTTCCATTGCTGGCCTGTAAAACACCATAAACCCAGGGAAATACGTAAAAATGGCGACCTGGCCATATATCTCGTTTTGCAATTGCAGTTCACTCTAGTGTTGCTTTATTGCATTTGCAACTTGCCAAATCAGCTATTAGCAAAGCTAAGTTGGGTGCGAGACAAATTCCGAACCTGTTATCAAGAGCAGAGACCAAGAGAGTTCCACGTAAGTAATGTGTTTATCTTAGCAAAATTTTGTTTACAATCGTGACTGTTCCTAGGAATTAGGAATAGGGACGCATGTATTCACTGAGAGAAGAGAACCGCCCTATTAGATTCCTTAATGCATGCCTTTCAGGATAGGTAGTTAGGAAATAACCAGTGCTAACTATTCTTTACTTCAAGGAATAGTGCGAAATTCCTCTGTGTTAAAATCTTTGCCATATCTTTTGCTTCGAGGAATAGTGCGAAATTCCTGTGTTAAAATATTTGCCATATTTTTTTTTTTTTTTTGCTTCAAGGAATAGTACGAAATTCCCCCGTGATAAATTTTACTTCGCATTTCGAAGTAGCGAATTATTTAGGCGCGAGTAAATTCCCACGTGGGACAAGATGAAGTCAGCTTGCATTGCTGAAATTCTCTCAGTTTAGTTAAAACTCGAATTAGGTGTTAGGAAAGCGAAATTTGAACTCTGCTTTTAGGGAAAATTACTAGGTCATTTTACTGTTATCCTCTCATCCCACTAAATTCCCCGTAATCCCAGACAGTCTATAAATAGACGGGTTCATTCACACAGAATCTAAAAATTACTCCGGTGAAAGTCAGACGACCTTTTCACCATCCCTCCCTTGCCGCGTGTGTACCCTCTATTTTTCTCTCAGCAAAATTTTCTTTTTGGGTTTTCCCATTAGTAATTTCTAAGTCCTAAGGGACGAATCGTATTTCCAAGTCCTACGGGCAAACCAAATAAAATTCTACGTCGCACGAGGCGAGAATTTCTCAACCAAATTCAAAGTCCTAAGAGACTCCTAGTAAAATTCTACGTCGCACGAGGCAAGAATTTCCCAATCAAATTCCAAGTCCTAAGAGACTCCTAATAAAATTCTACGTCGCACGAGGCGAGAATCTCTCAACCAAATTCCATGTCCTAAGAGACTACTAATAAAAATTCTACGTCGCACGAGGCGAGAATTTCTCAACCAAATTCTAAGTCCTAAGAGACTCCTAATAAAATTCTACGTTGCACGAGGCGAGAATTTCTCAACCAAATTCCAAGTCCTAAGAGACTCTTAACAAAAATTCTATGTCGCAAGAAGCAAGAATTTCTAATTCCTACCGGAAGCCGAAAATCAAGTCCTTTTGAGCCATTATATTAGTGTATTTTACACACATCTAAGCCCTTACGGGACTGATCATTCTAGTTCATTAGAACCACTTCTTAATTTCACGCTACAGCCGACCAAGTCCGAGCGTGACATGAAATCCAGCTACGTCTTCCGAGAGGCATATTAAAGTTTGTTCGCCACGAATAGCCACGTCTTACTCAGACATATTAAACCTTAACAAAATCTCCTCAGAACTTACTGATCAATTGTCTTAATCAGACAGATCCATTCTCCTGCAGTCTGGACAATTGAGTGTTTCAGGTTCCTGCAATTGAGTCTTTTCAGATGTATTTGATTCGCTGGGAAGTCCAGTCCATATAACCATTATTTCAAGATGGCTAATACCAGAGCCCAACAAAATGAGGGCTTCAAATTCTACATGTCCGCTGGAAAGGACATGGGGCTATCAGGGCAAGCTCTGAGAGACTGGGTCAAAGAGCGAGTGGACGATGCCAAGGCAGAGAGGGAGTTAGAACGACAAGAGCGTGAAAAAGAGAGAATTGGCCAGGAAAAAGAAAGAATTGCCCAAGAGGCGGAGAAGGAGAAAGAACGTCAAGAATGAGAGAGAAAACATGAAGAGAGAGAGAGAGAAAGAATTGCCCAAGAGAGAAGAGACGATCTAGAACGGGAGGAGCGAGAGCGACAGCGCGCCCATGAGATCCAGATGTTAGAACGACAGAACGCTATTCCCCCTCCTGCGGGGGGAATGAGTGCCCTCAGCCAAGCTCACTCATTCATGCCAAAATGGACAGAGTCCGAACCCGAAGTATGGCTTGAAAGGGCCGAACGAGTCCTGGAGTGCTGCAACCTCTCCCCCATGGAACTCTCCCTTGTTCTCACTAAATTCCTGGGAGGAAAGGCCCTCGTTGCCTACCACGCCCTTTCGGCAAAAGATAGGGGAACAACGCTTCATTGGGAGACATTCCAATGGTATCACTTTTCATGAGGTTGTTTCTATGCTGGACCTGTGGAAGATAGCGGTCCCAATTTGGGTAATTACCTCCCACAGTCATTCTAAGAGCTTCAATGACTTTTCTATTTGCTCGTTCACACAGGCCATTCACTTCTGGTCTATATGGTATAATATTAACCTTTTTAATCCCCATTACATCCGCAAGACATTGCATTGTACGATTTACAAATTCGCATCCGTTATCTGTAATCAAAACCTCCGGTACTCCGTATCTGCAGGTATACCCATGAAAAAATGCAATTGCCACCTCTTTCGCTGTTTTATGCCTTAATTGGAAAATCTCTACGAACCTAGTTAATTCGTCAACAACCGCCAACAGGTGCCTATGGCCATAACTAGATTCACAGAAATTACTCAGCAGGTCCATGTGGACTCTTGCTGCAGGTCTGGTAGGAATTGGGAAGGAACCCAATTTACAAGAAACGACCCTTGATGGCTTACAAGCATTACAAACTGAACAACTTCTGACAAAGTCTTCTACCGAACTAGACATGTTCCTCCAAAAGAATTGTCCTCGTGTGTTCTGATATGTCTTCTCAATCCCTAAATGCAGACTGCCAGACCTGCTGTGAACAATATCTAACACCATAGGTACTAAACTCGTAGGAACACCTATTTCCGTCGTATCACCCTTATCTTCACTATTTCTCAGCCTGTATCTAATCTTCCTAACTAACAAATTACCCTCCAATTCAAGTTCTGCAACAGGTAGCTTATAACCCTTCCTAACAAATTCCCCTCTAAGAAATGCTTTTGCGCCTCTCAGAATCTCATCCTCATCTTGCTTTGTTTCTACCAGGCTAATATCCCAATCAATGCTATCTCCCGATACGTAACGTACATGAGTACCCTGTTGATCAGCAAAACTCCTACTCAACACATCTGCTACAACATTTTGTCTACCCTCTATATACTTTATTTTAGCATCAAAACCCCTGATTGCCAAATACCACCGGACTCTTTTTGGTGAAAGATCTGGCTTATTAAAAAGATCCACCAATGGCTTATGATCTGTCAGAACCTCTGCTTCATTGCCCATCAAGAGCATTTTGAAGTGCACAAGAGCTGAGACCACGGCAAACGCCTTTGTCAACAACTGACCACAAGCGTTCATTACTCCCCTGTGTCTTAAACTTCCTACTGTAAAATGCAGTCAGATTGAGCCTTCCATCGAACTTCTGCATAAGGCATGCGCCTATCCCATCATTACTCGCATCTGTTACCAACGTGAATGGACGTTCTAAATCCGAAAACTTCAACACTGGGGGATTTGTTAAAGTATCTTTGATTCTCTGAAAAACTACTTGTTGTCCCTCTCCCCAAACAAACTGCACATCATCCCTCAGAACATCTGTCAAAGGAGACGCCAGAACAGAAAAACCCTTCACAAATCTATGGAAAAACCCGGCCATCCCTAAAAATGACCGAACCTGCTTCTTAGTCTTGGGTGTAGCAAACTCTACAATTGCCTTAACTTTATCATGATTTACCCTGACACCCTCGTTAGAAATGACATGCTCTAAATATAATATCTGCTTCTTGAGAAAATTACACTTAGCTAACTTTATCTTCAAAACTGCTAACCTAAGTCTTCTAAAAACTTCCCTGAGAACTTCTAGATGCTCTTCTAGTAAATCAGTGGCAACTAATATGTCGTCCATGTTGATATGGACTTTTTTCCCTAACAAGCCATGCAAGACCGTATTCATCAACCTAGTAAAAGTCATCGGACTGCCTGTCAAAACCAAATGGCATTCGTGTGAACTCATAATGACCCTTCGGCAAAGAGAAGGCCGTGTACTTTCGACTCTCCTCTCTAAGCAGAACTTGCAAATACCCTTGCGTTAGATCAGTTGAACTATAAATACTCCTACCACCTATCTCACAAAAAAAATCTGGCAAACATGCCACAGGGTAGCGATCAGGAATGGTTTTCTCATTCAATTTCCTAAAGTCTACACAAACTCTGACTGAGCCATCCTTCTTCAGGACTGTGAGCAATGTAAAATTAAAGGGTGATGAACTAAGCCTAACAATGCCTTCTTCTTCTCACGTATTAACCTCTTGTTCTACTTGTTCTCTAATCTTAAAAGGAATCCTATATGAAGGAACAAAAATATGCTTAGTCTTGTCCTCCAACTGAACCATGTTTTCTGACACATTTGTTAATCCTAACTTATCCCCTTTGAGTGCGACTATGTCTGCAAACTCGGCCAGAACATCTTCTACAGCATATTCTGTATAATCAGCATTGGCTAACTGATCCCTAAAAACTTGCCTTCTAGCTTGTAAATCTGCCTCTGAAAAAGAACAAAAATCCCTGAACAATGTTCACTGAATTATCTTCATCCACCCAATCAACAAAATCGATTGCATAAGTACCCTTCTAGTAATTACGAACTGTATCATTACAGTTTAGCAACTCCACCCAAGTTTCCCCAGAACTCGATACATTATTTACCGAACTCATACACAAAACTCCTTTCAACTTCTCACTGCATTCATCCACACACATCTGTCTGGATTTATGCACACCTCTTACACGAACTTTTACCATCGCGATCATCCCTGGATCAAGCACGACATCATGAGTCAAAACTCCCTTATAACACCAGACATTACCCAGCACCTGTTCATCGTTCAGCCCCGGATCCTCATATACTCCCGAGACATTCTCATCCTTTACACTCACGTCTGCCCCCTCATACGGTACAAACACACCAGGCACTCCCACAGTTATACCGGGAACCCCTGTATGAACCGAGATCTTCCATCTCCGACATGTCGGATGTCCCAGCAACAATGTATTTCCCAAAGCACATCCCCTTATAACTAGAAATGGCTCCATCAAAGATCTGCCCCCGAGGGTTAAATCTATATTTAAGCAACCCAATATTTGTTATTTATTTGCCTGAACGTCGCATACAGCTTCCTGCGCAGGTCTCAAAGATCGATCGGAAAACATCGATCTGCAAAACACATTACTTATAAGGTTAATCGAAGCTCCTGTATCTATAAAGACCCTTACATTTATTCCTCCGTACAGACCCAATTACAACAGGCTTCGACCCTGCGGCTTCTCCCAAAAGTCCAATATCCCAAGAGACACCCATCCAGTTTTCCTTTACAAATGACCGGTCTTTCGACGATGTCTGCTGATTACCCGATCCCCTTGAACAATTCGAGTGAAGCACTTCCTTATCTGGGCTACCAAAATTCTGAAATGCAGGCCTGTCATTGTACTGTCTCCGAGACGGGCAAGACCACCAAGGATGATCATAGCTCTTACAACTGCCACAATACTTAACACGACAAAATCTCTTAATGTGTCCCTGCATATTACAATTAAAGCAACGACCCCGTGGGATCCTATAACTCAAGCCACCCATCAATCTTGGGCTATTCCGACTTGCAACAACAAAATTCTTCGGACCGCGGACTGGATCTCCGCGTCCTACACAACCATAGGCTGCTCTGAGGAGTCTCTGATCACTACTTCCTCCCCTCATGTTTGCAACTTCCTTCTTTGTGCGTAAATTCACAAACTTATTCTTGGCTGCTCACAAATGCAAAATTTCCCAAGGTCCCGTGAAAGTATACCCTTTAGCAAAGCAAAAAAACCAAAGACAAAACAATTTCCCTTAACCAAATTCCCATACAACACAAAAACTACAATGTTAAATCCGTTTATTCTACCAATTAATCCCCAAAACTCAAAAGAAGGTATTAATCAGAACCCATCATTAAATCCCAGGTTAATTAAACCCACAATCAAATTCAAAGTTCCCGAAACCCACAATTAAATCAAAAGTTTACAAAACCCACCACAAAATTCAAAAAAATTCTTAAACCCTTAATTAAATTCAAAATTACGTAAGCTCAAAAACTAAATTTACTATTAAGTAATCCCTTAAATAAATTCCCAATGAATTAAACCCATCAACAAACTAAATTCCAAAGATTAATTTCAAAATTAGCTAACCCTCGCAATTAGATGCCCAAGTCCCATGGAGAAAAAAAAAACACAAGTGCTGTTTATGTGCACAGCCGATTTCTCTTTAGTCAGTCAAGGAGGCCAAGTTCACTTCTTCCAAGGCCAAGCTACAAAAGAACACAAGGAAAAATGGGAATCGCCTCTCAAACACAGGGAGAGAGAGAGAGAGAGAGAGAGAGAGAGAGAGAGAGAGAAATTCGTCTCCCGCCCTCTACGAGCAACAACTCCCCCTCCCTACTACCCCCTCAATCCTCATCCCAGGCCTGATGATGCCTATAGAAAAAATGTTTAGCACCAAACCCGCAGAGACTCGCTCTGTCTCCAAAGGCAAAAACTGCCGGATGCACACTTCCTCCATTGTCCAAGCAGAAAATGCCATTCAGACAAATGCAACTGCTCTATCCACATACACATGTACACCCACTTTACCTACACGCACATATGCACCCAAAATAATGCACATACGTGTGAAATTATAAAAAATAAGAGAAAAAAAAATACTAAGAAATGCATACACACTTGTGTAAAAATGTTTGCACCCCATAATTCACAAATATCAAATAAAATACTACCCAATTATAAAAGTTCCCAAAAACAATTCAACAACAAGATATTGCCCTTCCTACACCCTAAACGCCGATGCAAACAGCCGATTGCTATACAAAAAAAAAAAAAAAAAGACATGAGATACGCACACAACGCTTCATACAGGCGTGGCAGAGAAGTCAAGACGCTCCGCCCAAACTCGTGACACAATTACTATGTCACCACGGTGATGACGCAACACAACCGTCACAACCGAACATCAGTTACAACACAATAAAAAAAATCACACAAAATTGTCCCTATCATCCGTTACAACACAACGAAAAGGACAATTTCACATTAAAATAACAACCAAAAAGAAAATCACAACAGTTACATTACGTACGTCTCTGCTTAGCAGCACGCAAATTCTCTCACCAAGGAATGAGAGAGAGAGGGAAAAGAAATACTCGCACGTCTTCACGTGTTTTAAGACACACAAGCGGTCAAAATACCGCAATTACCTCACATTATACCCGTCGATATATCCCTAAACACTGCCCTAAATTCAATAATGCCCTATTTATTCCCTACTGACAGCTTGTGCACATTATTAAACAAGCAGAAAGCACTCTTCAAGCAACACTAGCTTGCAAGAGATACTCGCCTCACAGCAACATCTAACACTGCTGACCCCCACAAAACCCTATTCTGAAAGGCCAACACTAAATTATGTCTCTTCGGAAGCATATACATACCTAATTATCCAATTTTCTAACTATCTAACCCATTCCAATTGTGTTAACTAATTGAAACCGCTGCCGCCAAACTGTTATAGCCCCGATTTTAAAGGCCTATATTTTATTAAAGTCTCTGTTTTAAGAACAGAGGTTGGTACCTCGCTTTTCCCAAGACATGTATGGGAGCGTAAGCTGACTTGCTGTGTCAGCTGATCTGTCATCTTCACATCATAAGTTATTCATTGCCCCCAACTAAATTCCAAGGTCTACTGGAATGAGATGCTAGGTTACAAAACTAAAAACTTTATTGACAAAAAAATAACGAAAAATAACTTCAAATAAGCTACGAAAAATGAAATCAAATGATTCAACATAACTATGAAAATCTTCTGAATAAGGTCCAAAACATAGACACCCAACTATTTAAGGAAATATAAAAATACCCCTTCTGTCATCCAAATCATAAGATGTCACTCAATACATTATAAAGGTCATTTCGTATATGATTCCATGTCACACCACTCCCTTCATTGGAGAGGTACATGAAGAGAAAGAAAGGAAGGAATACTTCACGAAAGTCCTCTGGAACACAGACTCCATCTGTGTGCTTCCCTGTGGCACAGTTTCACATGTTAATTCTACTCATTCTATGAAGCACTCCCTTTATATGGGTTTTGCAACGCACATATGAACACACTCTCGTGACATTGTTCGAGTTCAAAGTATGATAAGACACGCCTTCTGTAAAACAAGACGTCACGAGGTACTTGGTCACACACGTACCTACACACTCAACGAGGGGGGAAAAACGCATTGATATTCAATTCAAATCCGATTCTATAACCGGATCACCTTCTAGAACGTTATAAGCTGAAATTGCATTTCCACTCCACATGTTTTGCCAGTAAGAGTTTTCTTAGAACAATGACATCTTGTAGTACGCGAACGACACTCAAGCATTTTATTGCATGCTGTGTTCAGTCAGATGATCTTTCGAAAGGCTGATACATTCTTTTCAAAGGTCACCTTCGTGACCAGTTACACACACACACACACACACACACACACACACACACACACACACACACATACTATATATATATATATATATATATATATATATATATATATATATATATATATATACTGTATATATATTGTCACGATGCATATCAAGTACCTGGTTATTACACAATTAATCTCAAAAATTCAAAAATATACCTCACTTCAGCCAGATACCTCAACTCTCATAACATTAATCATTACAACTGAGTACTCTAAAGGTAACAGTGATCACTTGAGAAAAAACTTATTTATTACTTGAAAAATCAAACTAAGTCTATCAGAATATGTGTCAGGTATCAAAATTAAACTAGAAATATTCTAGAGTAGAAGGGCATCGCTCCATCAAAAAACTCTAACTGTTTCCCCGGTCTTAATTCACTTTAGCAAAACTAAAAGAACAAAACATGTTTATCACTTTGCCTTATGCACACACAATCAATCCTATTTAAAGGTGATCAATAAATGAAACACTGTTTTCTAAAAAAAATGCTAAATACAAAAATTTATTTTCAAATTCACAATCTAAAAAAAAATAGTATTACTTGGAAATAACACAACACTTAATTAATTCTTAAATCAAATTATGAAACAAAACTAATTAACAAAAATTTTATCAGGAATTTAAATTAATCAAGCAAAATTTAAACTATCAAGGATTACTCAAGATTTGAAAATAAAATCTTAATGAGTGAAATATTAATTTAAATCAAGTATGCAATGTTAAATTACCAAGAAATATTTAAAATGCTACATAAATAAATGTTACATCATAAACATAAAAAATGTGAAAATATAAAGGGATTGTAAATAGATTAACACACAAAAATACACATAAGATTTATCAATAATGATTTCACTTGGTCAAATTTTCGTAACTTATCATACCATGGTATTAATAAGTAAAATTCACGTTACCTTACACAAACTTGTGAAAACCTCTGTAAATCACTTGCTGCAGCTGCCTTACCACGAAACACACTTTTTTACCAGGCGCTGTTACAAACTAAATAACTTTACTAAATTCAGATCTCAAAAGTTAATGCTAATATGTGACCACAAAACACTAGGTTAAAAGTAATCTCTTTCTAAGAACGAGAGAGAGAGAGAGGGAACCTAATAAACTGGTCTCAGAAATCAGAGTGAAACAAATTTTAGAATTCCAGTAACACGTGAAACAATTACATGATGTCATTAAAGCATTTTGGGTACGAGATACAAAAGTTCTAGAAGCAGGGAGGTGACGTCATTAAAGCATTTTGGGTGCGAGATACAATGGAGAAGCTTCTAGAAAGAAAATGACGTCATCCCAGCAAAATGTTTTGAATTCAATCTTACAAAACATGGCATAATTGATCAAGACATGTATTCTTTGTCTCAAAGTGGCGTACGTGACTCGAACAACGCATGTAACAACATTAAATCACTCGTCTTGAACCTGTATGAGACGAATCGGCATTTGTTTTCCAAACCTGTCATCATGACCCAAAACAAAGCGTTCTCTCTTATCTCAACTGATGACAATTAAAATAAAACAAGTCCTTGCTGGACACACACACGTGTCAATATACTACGCTTTTACCAAGAAAGATATTATTCTAAACTACGTTACTATTAAAATTGTATTAACAATTCTAAATTACACTAGTAAGTTATTTAATCATTAGTTCTTTTGAGATCTGATACCAAACTAAATATGACACTTCAACAATCATTATCATTACACATAACACATGGAAAAAAGTAAATATGTCAAAATTATAGGAGGAT
>JANJGK010006333.1:0-20000 GCA_039081455.1 Macrobrachium rosenbergii
GTAATTGCAAGACACTGATAGACTTAAAATGTTCATCAATAGTTTCACGAAGTATAAAAATAACTTCCCAAAACTCTCTCTCTCTCTCTCTCTCTCTCTCTCTCTCTCTTAGTAGTTACAAAGGTTTAAAACCCACGATTAAAGGCATTTATAAGACATCTGTTAACAACGAAATGAATAAACACTATATAATATTTCCAAAGGCCTGAAGCTCACACATCCTTAACAGCTGGACGTGTATGCATGTAGTTTTACTTTTAAAAGTTTTCAAGTATCCTTCTTCTACACATACATATTTAAAACAAAACGGAGGCTCCGTTTATTGGAGGAGAATCAGAACAAATCCTGCCATCTCCTGATGAACCTGAGATGCGTCAAGAATGGAAAGTCCAGCATCACACAAGTCCGGAAACCTTGTCACCATGAACATATTTTTGATATTAAGAATAAATGACTTTTCATTTCAATGTAATGAGTAGATTTACATTCGACATCTGTTCAAGAATGACTGTACGCAGATTCATATCAATTCGATATCAAAATGCATGAAATGAGACGGACTGCCTACGTTTATCTGAGACTTGCTCCCCAAGAATGGACGTCACATAATAAGCAAGGCTGTTATATTCAATAGCAAACTTTGAAAGGATATCACATTCTTAGATAAATGAAAAGGGAAAGATAGAGATAGAGAATAAGGCTTCACCTCTCAGGATATGCCAGGGACCCACTGCCAAAAAACAGATTTTGGAGGACATTGAAGGAATCGAATTGCATATCAGACTTTTACTGGCAATTTCTTCGAATTATAAATCACAAAAAAAACGACTTATCTATGTGCTAGGTCATACCACATTTCCAAAAGTCTTAATATAACGTATTCAAAACGGTTAATTCTACCTGCAAGCCGTTAATTTTTCGCGATTCCTTCCCGTACGCGTATTTTATCATGCAATGGGAGCTCAGATTATTGGGGAAGTACTTTTTTTTTAATAAATGCCTCTCATACGGAACCAAAACTCAAGTCAACATGAAAACTGTACCATTCAAATCAAAAGTAAATTACTTCCATTTGTATATTGTGCAAATTCACCCAAGGCAATTGTTCAAAGTTTGTTGTAGAACAAGTTTTTTTATCTTTTATTAAAAAAAAACAACAGTATCTGTATATACAATATACAGCAAAGTAAATACGTTAGGCAAAAATGGTATTTCATACATTTATTGTATAAACTGTCAGTTTATACTTATGTAAAGAAATGCCTATGTATACTGTGTTGATGTATACTGCAACCACATTGTAAATATTATAATTGTAAATGATGTAAGTTTAATCCTTTCAATAAAAAGTAAAAAAAATAAAAATTCCCGTCTCTCTTGCTACATTGGAATCACCCAAATTGTAGGGTCTGCAAAGTGCTGCCCTCTGACGGATCCTGAGAGAAGCCTACCAACCGGCTTCAAAGGTAATGTTTCTCTTCTTGGCCGGTAGAGGCGCTGTCTACACTTTTGTACCTAAAACTTGCCGGCTTATTGTTTTCTTAAAACTACTGACGGTGCATTCGATCGCCTGTTAGCTCGTACCGCTTGTTATCACCTCAGTTACATTTGCATAAGCGATGTGTTTACGTATTAGTGTATGAGCAGATAGAACACCTTGCTGTAATGTCTTCTGCTTTTAAGAATCCTAACCTTAATTCATTTATCTCTTCGATGAACTTGTACATAAAGTTTGAAGTAAAGCAGTTCGCTTGTTTCATGCAGAGTTAACCCGGGCAAGGCGGGCCTATTGTAGTCATTTAAGATCTAAACGCATATATATTGATTCTTCTAGACTTCTTTGCATAATGCAAGAATAACTGTTTGAATAATTTACAGGGCTAAATTTTATATACAAAACTCACGAAAAATATTCTTAACTCAGTACAAATCCTCGAAAGAACAATTATTTGTTTCTCTGTCGAATTATACGGAAATATATGTACCGCGATTATGTTCGATGGGAAAGTATGAATATTTAATGTTATATTATCAAAAATGTTATGTTCATCTAGGGAGCAAATTGTTACCTTGAGAGAGAGAGAGAGAGAGGCAACTTGTTTCCTTGAGAGAGAGAGAGAGAGAGAGAGAGAGAGGGTATGTGTTTATGTGTGGGTTGTGTGTATGTGTATGTGTATGTGTTTGTGGGTGTGTATGAGAGAGAGAGAGAGAGAGAGAGAGGCAAATTGTTTCCTTGAGAGAGAAAGAGAGAGAGAGAGAGGGTATGTGTTTATGTGTGTGTTGTGTGTATGTGTGTGTGGGTGTGTATGAGAGAGAGAGAGAGAGAGAACCTTTACTCATGGCTTTCATCAAAGGGAGTATTACCTCCTCCAAGAGACTAGATTTGTGAAAAACTACCTTAATGAGATTTTGGCTTAGGATATGAGTGGGTTGATTCCATCTACAAGAACAAAATATGTCAGCCCAAGCATAAGCATACTGTCTGTCCATTTATGCAGGCTAAAAGACGTTAGGGTATAGTTGGGGAGATTTGAAAAAATTTGTGAATAATAAGTATACCTTTAATTATGGGATGTTTCTTACTTATCATTGTCTTAATTATTTTCATATTTTACTTTCAGAAATTTAATTATTTTCTCTTTACTTTTTATTGAAAGGATTAAACTCACGTTATTTACAATTACAGTGTTTTACAATATGGTTACACCATACATCAACACAGTATACATAGGCATTCCTTTTACATGAGCATAATCCCTCTAAACTGACAATGTACACGTCTTGCTTCAGTTATTGGCTATTCAAAACAGTAATTAATATACTCTCTTGTGAAAATTTTAATTATTCTTTCTCTGTGATTATTTTTAGATAAAAATGACGGTTCGAAGTTCATATACTTTCAAATATGTTGATGCACATTCAGTGTTATTCATAACTGGGTATGTAAATGTTAGTTTTAACTTATAAGAAAGTTTCTTAAAATATTTATTTTGAAGCGTCATCGTGATATACAACGAGTTTCTAGTTCTTTCTAGCTTATATTACCAGCCTCTAATCCATTACTTAATCGTATATTCATCTAAATGACACTTGAACTTTGTGGCTATGTGATTTATCAATATGTACATCCTGATTTAGAAGTACATGTGTATAGTGTTTTTGAAAAAGTACTCATTACTGAATACATTTTATCAAGCAAATGATATATAAACTTTATGGTCATGTGACTTTTTAATCATTTATTCATCTAAATGACATTTGAACTCTGTGGTTATGTGATTTATCAATATGTACATCCTGATTTAGAAGCACATGTGCATAGTGCTTTTGAAAAAGTACACATTACTGAATACATTTTATCAGGTAATGATATATAAACTTTATGCTTATGTGACTTTTTTATCAATATTTACACCCAGATTTAGGAGCAAATATATTCAGTGCTTTAAAGAAACTACGTATTACTGAATACAAATTAAAGAACTGAAGTTTTAACTCATGATCTCAATGACACATTCGGCATGCTCGAGGTTCCACTCGTTTTCTTTGAACGCCAAAGGTCATAGAAAATGTAAGTTTAACGGTAACTCTTAAATAGAATGTTGTTTTGTCGATTGTGTGGACCAGTGGTTCTTAACCTTTTTTCAATGTATGCACTCCTTTCAAATCAGCAGCCACTTGCTAGAAAAATTATATCGTTTCAAAAACTCTTCAAGGAAGAGAAAACAATGACAATAAGACCATTATGTATACAAGTAAGCTATGGACACCTTTTAAAGTAAAAAGACTTGCTTGAAAATAATCCTCATTCACATTTATACGCAAATATACAGACATAAATTTATTAGAAAAATGTGAACGATTGCATTTCCGGATGTCAGAGGAAACACTGAAGGAAGGAGAGGAAACTTAAAGCTAAGATTAATGGAACTGCATCATGAACACCTATCTGTAAAACTGGAAAAATATACATAACAAGCAATATGAATATTAAGCTGTGATATATACCGTATTGTAAATTCATTGTATTTAGTTTAAGTTTCTTTTGCTCATTTATATTATGTGTAAGGATATGTAACACAAATAGCTACCTGGATACAAGGATATGTAACACAAACAGCTACCTGGATTCAAGGATATTAACGCAAATAGCTACCTGGATGGAAGGATATTAACACAAATAGCTACCTGGATTCAAGGGTATGTAACACAAAGAGCTACCTGGATACAAGGATATGTAGCCCAAAGAGCTACCTGGACACAAGGATATGTAACACAAATAGGTACCTGGATTCAAGGATATGCAACACAAATAGCTACCTGGATACCAGGATATGTAACACAAAGAGCTACCTGGACACAAGGATATGTAACACAAATAGGTACCTGGATACAAGGCTATGCAACACAAATAGCTATCTGGATGCAAGGATATGTAACACAAAGAGCTACCCGGTTACAAGGATATGTAACACAAAGAGCTACCCAGATACAAGGATATGTAACACAAAGACCTACCTGGATACAAGGGTATGTAACACAAACAGCTACCTGGAGTCAAGGATACGTAGCACAAATAGCTACCTGGATACAAGGATATGTAACACAAACAGCTACCTGGATTCAAGGATATGTAATACAAAGAGCTACCTGGATACACAGATATGTAACACAAATAGCTACCTGGAGTCAAGGATATGTAACACAAATAGCTACCTGGATACAAGGATATGGAACACAAATAGCTACCTGGATTCAAGGATATGTAAGACAAATAGCTACCTGAGTTCAAGGATATGTAACACAAAGAGCTACCTGAATACGAGAATATGTAACACAAATAGACTTGGATTCAAGGATATGTAACACAAATAACTATCTCGATTAAAAGGATATGTAAAACAAATAATTACCTGGATCCAAAGATATGTAACACAAACAGCTACCTGGACACATTGTTAATTTTGAAGAGCGAATGTGTATGTAAAAAATGAATGTTTGACTTTTACATTTCAATCATTTTCACAATTTATTTGTAATTCACCAAAAAATGTATATGTAAATAATATATATATATTTCATTGTTATTATATTTCCATATTAAAAGAAAGAAAAAAGATTGCCTAACCTTAACCTAACTTTTCTGGGAACTGCAGAAAAAGAACACTTTCAAAATACAGTATAGGTTTCACTCTTGAAAAAATATATAATTGTTTTTATGTAATTCTTGTGATGGTCATTTTTTTATTATAGCTTATTATCACATTACTGTATGTAAAAAAATGTAAATATAATTTTATGACTTTCTAACCATAGTTCACTTAACATAAAATTTCGTTTGTGGGTCCTTATGATTAGAAGTTTTTGTATTGGATAAAAACATCTTTTCTCATTTATTATAAGAATCTGCAGTTTAGTTCATCAAAGAATTTAACTTCTTACTTTCTTATGAGAGATTCAGACTATATAAAAAAAGGCTTCGTTTTCAAGAGAAATGTTAAAAACTGATAATCATACGGTTCACAAAAGAATGTTATTTATTAGTTACAGTGCAAATTACATTTTCTGTGACTTGTACCAGATTACCTTCAAAGAAAATGGGCAGAATTTCAAGGATGCCGAATGCGTCACTGAGATCACGAGACATTATTATAGTTTTTAGTTTTCTGTAAAAGTAAAACTATTGAGACGGCTTTGTGTCTGTCCGTCCGCACTTTTTTCTGTCAGCACTATTCTGTCTGCCCTGAGATCTTTAAAAACTACTGAGGCTAGAGGGCTGCAAATTGGTATGTTGATCATACACCCTCCAATCATCAAACATACCAAATTGCAGCCCTCCAGCCTCAGTAGTTTTTTTTATTTTATTTAAGGTTAAAGTTAGCCATAATCGTGCTTCTGGCAACGATATAGGACAGGCCACCATCGGGCACTGGTTAAAGTTCCATGGGCCGCGGATCATACAGCATTATACCGAGACCACCGAAAGATAGATCTGTTTTCTGTGGCCTTGGTCATACGCTGTACAGAAAACTCGATTGCAACGAAGAAACTTTGGCGCAATTTTTTTTTTTTTTTTTATAATATACAGAACACAAGCACGTATGATTATTTAACATGAGCAAAATATTTATACAAAGTTTTTGCGAACGCGCAGGCGCAATAACCACCACGTCTCCAGCCCTCTAGGTTTAACGTAAATTTGCCTGTTTTTTGTCACTCGCTTTCCTGGCCTCTTTCTTGTACCTAGGGCGCATGCGCACTTACCGACCCCTAGCTTGTCCTGGTTTGGCTTTAAAAACCTATTCTTTAGAATGTAATAACTATACAGCAATATTATATTGACTAGTCAGACTTACATTTGCCTTTATGAAGAAATCATTATTGCATCTATGCATTTCGGCCAGATCGAATGTGACGTCATTTGCAATAAAAACAAGCAAGTGAAGCGCCGAGGTTTCTTCGGCGCAGTACAGTTTTCTGTACAGCAGCTATAGCGTATAATCAAGGTCACAGAAAATAGATCTATCTTTCGGTGGTCTCGGTATAATGCTGTATGGACCGGGCCCTTGAAACTTTAACCATGGCCCGGTGGTGGCCCTGTCCTATACCGTTGCTAGAAGCACGATTACGGCTGACTTTAACCTTGAATAAAATGAAAACTACTGAGGCCAGAGGGCTGCAATTTGGTATGTTTGATGATTGGAGGGTGGATGATCAAAATACCAATTTGCAGCCCTCTAGCCTTAGTAGTTTTTAAGATCTGAGGGCGGGCAGAAAAGTGCGGACGGACAGACAAAGCCGGCACAATAGTTTTCTTTTACAGAAAGCTAATGAAAATAATAGAAGTGAAAAAATAAGAACTGGACGATGAAAACAGAAATTAGAAATAAATACAAAGTGTAATAAATAGAAATATTGATATTATAACTAAAATAGTTGAAAATAAAAATAGAAATAGATAATGTATCATTCAGGAGCTTTCCACATTGTCACGAAGGCTCTTTTAGGGAAAGTCCCTCTCTCTCTCTCTCTTCCTCTCTCTCTCTCTCTCTCTCTCTCTTAATGCTCATATCTCAAATTCCATAAGGCAGCTTTGCACGGTATCATGAAGGCTCTTGTAGAGAAAGATTGTTCCTCTCTCTCTCTCTCTCTCATCTCTCTCTCTCTCTCTATTTATGCGTCATTTCTCTAATTCCACAAGGCAGCTTTCCACTTTTGTGGAGAAAGATTGGTTCCTCTCTCTCTCTCTCTCTCTCTCTCTCTGCTAGTTTTTTAAATTCCATAGGACAACTTTTATCACGTGATCACGAGGGCTCTTGTGGAGGAATATTAGTTCCCCCCCCCTTCTCTCTCTCTCTCTCATCTCTCTCTCTCTCTGCTGGTTTTTTAAAAATTCCATAGGGCAGCTTTTATCACGTTATCACGAAGGCTGTTGTGGGAGAAGATTGGCAGGCCGTAGTGAAGGCATCACTAAGCCCAGCGAAGGCATTATCGAATTTCCTGTTCTAAATCTCATGGCCTCTTTACTAAAAAAAAAAAAAAAAAAAAAAAAAAACTCATTAACTCCAAAGTGTAGAAGCGAGTACGTCAGGATCTTAATCCGCTGGACGCGTCTGACATGATATTCGAAATGAATTTTAGCTTGTTATGAATAACTAACGAATAACTTATGAAGAGAGTTAGCCTGACGAGAGGGATCTAATTAGCATGATGAATGAATTCTGGATAATCCGTGGATTATTTTCTCGAGATAAGAAAGAGATCCCAAGATCAGAAGGCTCCCATCTGCTGAGATTAGAGGTTTAGGCATCCTTGTCTGCCTTGCTAATTATGCCCGTTCCATCTTTTCAAAGGGGAATTTCATATAAATTGGAAACTCGAGGATTTTTAGTTTTCTGTAAAACAAAACTATCGTGCCGGCTTTGTCTGTCCGTCCGCGCTTTATTCTGTCCTCACTTTTTTTCTGTCCGCCCTCAGATCTTAAAAACTACTGAGGCTAGAGGGCTGCAAATTGGTATGTTGATCACCCACCCCTCCAATCATCAAACATACCAAATTGCAGCTCTCTAACCTCAGTAGTTTTTATTTCATTTAAGGTTAAAGTTAGCCATAATCGTGAGTCTGGCAATGACATACGATAGGCCACCACCGGGCGGTGGTTAAAGTTTCATGGGCCTCGGTTCATGCAGCATTATACCAAGGCCATCGAAAGATAGCTCTATTTTCGGTGGCCTTGATTATACGCCGCGGCGGCTGTATGGAAAACTCGATTGCGCCGAAGAAACTCCGGTTGCATTCTTCATTTGTTTTTAATTTGAGAAGTCCCAGTGTTATTCTTCGTGAGGTTTATCTAATTAATTTATATATTTTTCATGATCGACATATAAAGGAACTTCTCAGTTCCAGAGGTGCTTTATTCCTCACACCATTGGACTGTGGAACGGTCTCCCTGAGATGTTGCTAACCTAAAACAATTCTCCTTGAGTTTTGATAATTTTACTATATTTTTATCCATATATTCATTAATTTGTTTATTTTTTTAATAACTGATCTCTTCTTTCTGTATTTCCTATTACATTCTGTAACTTTCAACTGAACACCATAATATTCTTTGGAAGCTTGAATTTCAAGTCAGTGGCCCCCTTTGGCACCATAATATTCTTTGGAAGCTTGAATTTCAAGTCAGTGGCCCCTTTGGTGGGCTTCTTCCATATGAATAGGGCTCTTCTTCTGAATAATAATAATAATAATAATAATAATAATAATAATAATAATAATAACAGGTATCTAGTGTTAACTATAGAATTTTGCAAAATGGGCATTTGAATTTCTTAATTCTTGACCAATGATAATTCAGTAAAGATTAAACTGTCCCACTCTCAAGATAATTATTTGTGAAAATCGAAAATTAAATGTGCCCAGTGGCTTTTACTAATGTTAGATGTCTTAATGGTATTCTGCAAGCGGTAAACAAATGTATACCTTCACGAAAATTATCGTGATTAATAAAAAAAGACTAACTTCAGTGGATGCTTCCAGGCAGTAGAATGCTCGTATGTGGAATATATATATATATATATATATATATATAAAAGGTTTAACTACAAAGTGGAAGATAGATTTCAATAAATAAGAATTGGAAACTTTTTGATATTATTATTATTATTATTATTATTATTATTATTATTATTATTATTATTATTACTATTATTATTATTATTATTATTATTATTATTATTATTATTATTATTATTATTATTATTATTATTATTATTAAAGAATGAACGATAATTTTCAAGTCGAAATGTATTGACTTTGAGCATCGGGGAATATTCCCAGAACTTTTTTCATCTGAAAATTATGCAAATATCTTTGTTAGAAAGTTTTCTGGAAAATGCTAATGGCTCAAACTTCTGGGTCGGAATCTACCGGGAAGAAAATAATGAAGAAAATATATTTTGCCCTGCACATAAAACTTTGCTAGAAGTAAATTACTACAAAACATTTCTCTCTCTCTCTCTCTCTCTCTCTCTCTCTCTCCATTTGTTGGTGACAGTATGACTCTCAACATGCAAACAGGAATCTATATCTAATTTATCTTTGCGTGGAAATTGAGAACTTCTGCCCTAATGATCTGATTAAATACTCTCTCTCTCTCTCTCTCTCTCTCTCTCTCTTTGTTGATGGTAGTTTGATTCTCAGTATGTAAACAGGAATATATATATATTTTTTTTTATTTACATGGCAATTGAGACAACCTCTGCCGTAATGATGTGATTAAATACTCTCTCTCTCTCTCTCTCTCTCTCTCTCTCCATTTGTTGTTGACGCAGGCTTCTCAACGTCCAAACAGATATGAGATTTATATTTACACAGGGACTGAGACAAGTTCTACTTCAACGGTGCGATCAAACACTGATTCATTCTGAATGATTCCGGGCCCCATTCTGTGAGCTGTCTTTTTCAAAGTCCTTCAGTCAAGAGTTCTCACGAAGTACTGAAAGATGCTATGGCGTTTTCGTTAGACAACGTGCCTGTCATTGTACAGGCGTTGTTACAGGCAGATGGCGAAACCAGCCATTTCGGGAACTGCCTGAAATGTCAGGCAGATAGCGAAATGCCCTTAGGGACATTTGCTCCACTAGGGACTAGTATTTAACTCGGCGAAACAGTGACTCGCCTACACTATTTCGCCGTGTTTAGTACTAGCCCCTGGGGATCAAATGTCGACTAAGGGTATTTCGCTATCTGCCTGAAATTTCAGGCACTTCGTGAAATACCTGCTTGTAACAGGCGTGATTGCTCAAAATAACAACACAGTTTAAGGCTTAATAATTTCTTTTTGAAGACGGAAATCACCTGCGGTCAGTGCACCTCATGTGGTGCACTGTAGGCATTACTTGAGGTTTTTCGCAGCCTGCCTCTGTCCATACCTGCAACACCTTTCGCTCCCTTTACTGTACCTCCTTTCATATTCTCTTTCTTCCATCTTACTCTCCATCCTATCCTAACAACTGATTCATAGTGCAACTGAGAGGTTTTCCTCCTGTTACACCTTTCAAACCTTTTACTGTGAATTTCCGTCTCAGAGCTGAATGACCTCATAGGTCCCAGTGCTTGGCCTTTGGCCTAAAATCTATTTTCAGTTCGATAATAGGATCAGGAGGATATTAAAAAGAAAATTAAATGTTGTTCAGGAAGACATTTAAACTGGAACAGCTCTGAGAAATGGATTAGTAAATAAAGTAGGAGTAATGATCTGAAACAAATTGTCTATAGAAATTAACAAGTAAAAAAATGCGCCGAAGTTTCTTCGGCGCAATCGAGTTTTCTGTACAGCGCATAATCAAGGCCAGAGAAAATAGATCTATCTTTAAGCAGTCTCTGTATAATGCTGTATGAGCCGCGGCCCATGAAACTCTCAGCAGGTCGTGGTGGCCTGTGTTGCTGCATTGCCTGAAGCACGATTACGGCTAACTTTAACCTTAAATAAAATAAAACTACTGAGGCTAGAGGGCTGCAATTTAGTATGTTTGATGATTTAAAGGTGGATGATCAACATACCAATTTGCAGCCCTCTAGCCTTAGTAGTTTTTAAGATCTGAGGGCGGACAGAATAAAGTGCGGACGGACAGACAAAGCCGGTACAATAGTTTTCTTTTCAGAAAAACTAAAAATGATTCAGGAATTCCAGTTTTCTTCTCCATGTTTCCCAGCAAGACGCCTCAATACTTCTCTTTGTCTTTGCTTGCTCTGGAGAGAGAGAGAGAGAGAGAGAGAGAGACAGACAGACAAACAGACAGACAGATAGACAGAGACAGAGACAGAGAGAGCTGATGTTACCTGTAATTTAAAGTAAGGAGAAGAGAGAGAGAGAGAGAGAGAGAGAGAGTTCTTGTTCACAGGTTTTCATATTTCGTTCGTTAAAAGTTTCCTTTCACTTTGTCCACCTGAGACAGGTGTGATGTCCCAAGGTATCAAATTTAGAAAACTTCTCATAAAAAAAAAAAAAAAATTAGGATAACAAAGTTAGCATATGAGGCGGGTGTTTTCCTGGTATGTTTGTGTTGCAATAATGGAAAACTATGTTGTCAGTTTTTAGGGAAGGCGAAATTCTTACAGTATTGAATTAACCTTGGTAACTGAATGCTTTTCACTTGCTTTTAAACACACACACACACACACTCACACACACACACACACACACATATATATATATATATATATATACATATATATATGTATATATATATATTTGTATATATATATATTGCTACATTTTGAGGCCGGTTGGAAGAATGCAAATGGATTTTTTATTAACTGCCTTAAGTGCCAACACACAGTGCTCAGAATATAAGCGATAAATGTAATGAATAAACTGACTTACCTTGAAGTGGAGGCCGCCTTGGTAAAGTGTAACCAGTAAATGCTTTAAAGTGAATTTATTTACAAATGGAGCAAACAGGAAATTAATATGAAAGGGCTGACTGAGCATCAAGCAAGCACATACAATGTGCAATAAAAAGCTAGACAATGCGTAGCAAATCGCTGAATCTGAATAGGCTACAGCCCTGAA
Organism: Macrobrachium rosenbergii; assembly: GCA_039081455.1. Lineage (NCBI taxonomy): Eukaryota > Metazoa > Arthropoda > Malacostraca > Decapoda > Palaemonidae > Macrobrachium > Macrobrachium rosenbergii. Next base: position 12,077 of record JANJGK010006333.1, read on the forward strand.
ATAGCTTTACACTCTAATAACTTTACTGCGGAATGGTTAAACGATTTTTGGTGGTTAAGGCAACTGGATCGCAAAGGGGGCAACTGTGTCTAGTGCCCCTGGACTGCGTAATCAGAAGACTCTTGCACGTGGGAGGATGGCAGTTAAACGTCTAAGGTTATTTTGGTTCACAAGGCAGGGGCAGACCGCTCGAAGAGCTGGATAACAGGATTCTGGAAGAGAATTCCAGGTTAGCATTCAAATCCAGCGACCTTCTCTCACGTGAAATTACTTATGCACGATGGACGAATTTATCAATTAGATTTGATTAGTACTTGGTAACACTATGGTGGGAATGCTCTAAGTATTATCACTGAACTAATTTAATTTGAGCTTGGGGCAAGTCATGAGGGCAAATGTGCTTGCTAGGCTGATTGAACAAAAGGGCTTTGTTTAGGAGAATGAAGTGTTGGAAATACTGGAAATGGAGAGAAATTCACGAGAAGAGGAAGATACTGGCAGTAGACTGCAATTTCAAGACGTACCTTATTTCGTCTGTGCATGGAGCTCGCTTGCAAAAGACGAATTTCGGCCGCAGGAGTCTCAAGATCTCTGACGGAGTGCGTGTGAGTGGCGAGCTCATCTCGTTCGATTTTTAGGGTTGGGCACAGGATATCGGTCGATCTGAAATAGCAATTAACAGCAAGCCAAAGTTCGAACAGAAATGGGTCAGCACAGCAGCCCCTTACGGCCCTGACTGGTCTTTTTGTCCCTAACGGCTTTCCAACCCACCAAACATCGTACAATGCTGGGGCTAAGAGGTCGGTACGTTTTCCCCCAAATCAGGTGATATGGGGGTAGGACTACATAAATTCAACCCCCCTTACCGGCGTCTCCTCCAGCCGCCATTAAATTTGATTTCCTACCTAACGGATTGAAGGGACGAACTTAATAAATTGTGAAAAAAAAAAATATATATATAATATATATATATATATATATATATATATAAAATCATATTGGTATGATCGCAAATACAAAAAATCTGTAAACTATTACCGAAGAAAATATGTGCTACACTATGACACAGATCCAGGCGTACAACTTTTTCTTCTCTTGAATTCGCACAGACAGACAGACAGAGAAACAGACAGACAGACAGAAAGAAAGACGCAGGTGACAGGCAGAAAGCCAGAGAAAAATTAGCGCCTTAAATAACGGGGTGGATGTACCCAAGTTCGACCACACGAAGAAAGGACAAACAACAGCACTCAGAGGCTCCAGGTAATGGCTGTCTCAAGCTTTTCCTTGATAAATCAGCTAAAAGGAGGCTTGGTTATTTTTGTCACCCTTTTATTTACCCTTTTTTTTTGTCGACAGCGTTCTGTTCCTGTTTCTGGCCACATGCCTGCTTCTGCGGTACGGAATAATCAGTCTTATTCTTCCGAGGGACACGGAGCCTTGGCAAAGAGGGGTCTTTGTATTATTGCAGCCCAAAATAACATTCCGTGTGTCGTTCTTTGGAAAGGTACATCTTGTGCAGATGTATGTAATGTATATATATATACTTATATATATATATATATATATATATATATTTATTTATATATATATATAGATAGATGTATATATATATATATATATATATATTTATATACATATATACATTAGGAGTCAGATAGCAGGTTAAATTTATGACCTTTCTTGGTAAATTGCTTTTTTTTTTTTTTACCTGCATCAGAGGTGTTTACCCTAATTGGATAAAGTCCGAAGTAGTATGCAATACCATATACAGTATATAACTTTTTAGTTTTCTGTAGAAGAAAACTATTGTGCCGGCTTTGTCTGTCCGTCCGCACTTTTTCTGTCCGACCTCAGATCTTAAAAACTAATGAGGCTAGAGGGCTGCAAATTGGTATGTTGATCATCTACCCTCCAATCATCAAACATACCAAATTGCAGCCCTCTAGTCTCAGTGGGTTTTATTTTATTTAAAGTTAAAGTTAGCTTCTGGCAACGCTATAGGCCAGGCCACCACCGGGCGGAGGTTATAAGTTTCATGGGCCGCGGCTCACACAACATTAAACCTAGACCACCGAAAGATAGTTCTATTTTCGTTGGCCTTGATTATACGCTGTAGCGGCTGTACAGAAAACTCGATTGCACCGAAGAAACTTCAGGTAATTTTTCACTTGTTTTTTATACATCCAGTAAATTCACAGGAATGAAGGTGGGATCACTATAATAGTGACTGACACCCACAAACCTTGGCATTTAATTTATTTTGACTCTTCCAGAGGTCAGTGTGAATAAAATATAAAATTCCGAGATGAAACCCATCATTTTCTTTTTGATATTTGACCTCTGCTTGTTAATCTTTAATTTTTTCTAAGAATTCTCTGTTTGATATGATATTTCTTTTTTTGTTCTGCCAGCTGTTATGAATTTCAACTCTATTTTCGCATTTCGCTGGAAGCGTTCGTCAATTTTGGAAACCTTTTTCATTTGACGTATGCCTCGTGAAAGTTAATATAAATCTTGAGGTAGGAGAATATTATAAGCAAAGCACCAGAAATAAGTGAAACTATTTTCGTCACAGAAGGGGAATATATATATATATATATATATATAGAGAGAGAGAGAGAGAGAGAGAGAGAGAGAATCAAACCCTGAACCATGAACGTGATAAATAATTTTTCAAAAGGATCTTTCAAGAAATAATCATTAACGATTTTGCCATATTCAGCAAATACCGAACAGTGTCGATTACCGTCAGTTTAATTTCCAAAGCGTCAAATGACCTATAAATCGCCAAAAAATAAACCCAGTAGGCCTGCTACCCTTCATTCTTCTTAGTTTTCTAACAAACCTGAATCTTTGTTACTGTAGAGGGAATATACAGTAATTGTTGAATGCAGTAAGGTCACTGGCATAGGTTTCACTCTCTCTCTCTCTCTCTCTCTCTCCCTCTCTCTCTCTCTATCTCTCTCTTTCTCTATCCCCATCCCCCTCTCTCTCTCTCTCTCTCTCTCTCTCTTTCTCTAAGTTGAATAAAAAGCATAACTGCAAAAAACATAAGTGCTACTGAATAATAATAATAATAATAATAATAATAATAATAATAATAATAATAATAATAATAATAATAATAATCTTTATTGTACATCACTTCCTTTATTTTCTGGATAATGTATTGAATTTTTTGCTATTTAATATACGTAGACCCAAGTTGGTGCGGTTACAGTAATTTCAAATTCTTTTTTTCATTTTGAAGAAAAAAAAAATATTATCTTCTCGCTTAGGAACTTGGTAGAATAAATCGATATAACTTTTAACATATTTCAAAGGTAAGCGATGCCCCGGCTCCTTCATTAAAAAGTTTTGAAGAAGTGTCTAAGAGCAAAAAATCGTCAAGTGGAATCTATGGTATAAACAAAAAAGTTGAAAGAGGCATGCCTTTACATAGTGTTTTATGTATGTGTAGCCTCTCTCTCTCTCTCTCTCTCTCTCTATATATATATATATATATATATATACATATATATATATATACATATATACATATATATATACATATGTATACGTATATTTCTTTTATCACCTTTCTGTGTCTTTCATACTCCTCAGAATCTTCCTTTGCAGTCGCAAGGAAAAATAGCCATGCTTCCACAGGACTTTGTTTCGTTGCGTTTCCATTTTATCTTTATTTTTTTTTATGAAAAACTTTTGGCTCAGGGGTCTGAGATTTTTCGCCTTTGGAAACTCTCTCTCTATAAATGCAAATGGGAGACGTGATGTCTGTTTGTGTAGGATTCGAACGGTTTTGCTTCAAAATAATAGAAACGAGATGAGGTTAGTAGGATGTAATTATTTTTTTGGTGAATATTGATGCGATATTACTTATTGCAAAGGAGGTTTTGGTTTTCTGTAAAAGAAAATTATTGTGCCGGCTTTGTCTGTCCGTCCGCACTTCATTCTGTGTGCACTTTTTTCTGTCAGCACTTTTTCTGTCCGCACTTTTTCTGTCCGCCTTCAGATCTTAAAAACCACTGAGGCTAGAGGACTGCAAATTGATATGTTGATCATCCATCCTCCAATCATCAAACATACCAAATTGCAGCGTTCTAGCCCCAGTAGCTTTTATTTTAGTTAAGCTTAAAGTTAGCCATAATTATGCTTCTGGGAACTATAGGATAGGCCACCACCGGGCCGTGGCTAAAGTTTCATAGGCCTCGGTTCATACAGCATTATACCGAGACCACCGAAAGATAGATCTATTTTCGGTGGCCTTGATTATACGCTGCAGCGACTGTACAGAAAACCTTCGGCGCACTTTTGACTTGTTTAAATCGCTGGGGACGGTAAAGTTCATCAATTTACTATTACGTTCTCTTTTTTTTTTAATTACTTTCACTGCTGCCGTGAATAGCGTATACTGTCCGTCGCAGCTCATATTTCATGAAATTAAAAAGAGCAAAATAATTCAAGGTGTACGCAGGAGTGTCTAATTAAACTTTTCCCATTAAGGCTGCTCGTAATTCTGAAATATCTCTTCGTAGAAGAGTTTTTGTAATATTACATTTTTTTTTTTGGTAACTTTTCTTCTTAATAATATTTCATCATCAACGGAATGGCTCCGGGCATCTTCTGGAAAGGTTACCCTTTATGAGATATTGTTCTAAAACCTGTATTTTCTCGTCTTAATCGTTTTTCTTTTTCTAAGAAACTCTTTGTGAAAGAGACTTCCTCATTAAAATCTTATAGGTTTTGCAAAGCAAAGCTTCAGCCTCGCCTGCTGTAGGTAATATCTTCGCAGAAGGGTGGCAATATTTTATGCCTTTATCAGTTTCATAGGATTTAAACTTTAGACTAATTAGCATATACTTAAATAAGTAAAAAATTCGCCGAAGTTTCTCCTGCGCAATCGAGTTCTCTGTACAGCCGCTAAAGCGTATAATCAAGGCCACCGAAAATAGATCTATCTTTCGCTGGTCTCGGTATAATGCTGTATGAGCCTCGACCCATGAAGCTTTAACCAAGGCCCGGTGGTGGCCTATCCTATATCGTTGCCTGAAGTACGATCATGGCTAAATTTAACCTTGAATAAAATAAAAACTACTGAGGCTAGAGGGCTGCAGTTTGGTATGTTTGATGACTGGAGGGTCGATGATCAACATGCCAATTTGCAGCCCTCTAGCCTCAGTAGCTTTTAAGATCTGAGGGCGGACAGAGAAAGTGCGGACAGAATAAAGTCAGGTAGAATTAACTGCAGACGGACAGACAAAGACGACACAATAGTTTCTGAAAGGATTTCAGTAAAAGCATTAACTCTTGTCAAAACAAAGCTTCAGCCTAAAAACCACTTTACATAACATGGCCACAAAAGGATGTTTACATTTTTTGTCATTATTCTTGGCACAGAAATCAGACTTTGGTCTAATTAGCATCTACTTAGAAACAATACAAGTAAAAGTTATGATATCTTAACATTAAAAACTCGTTTCAGACCGCCCTGGTGTAGAGCGCAAGGTCACAAAAGGTGGATTACGTCTCTCTTCTTTATTCATGTCTTGGGACTTAAACTTTAGCCTAATTGGTATAGACTTAAAAAAGTATACAAGTAAAAGTATTATATCTTAAAAAAAATCTCGTTTCCGACTCACCTGTTGTAGATAGAATGGTCACAAAATGAGGATTATATTTTCCGCCATTATTCGCGTCACAGGATTCAAACGTTAAACTTTAGCCTAATTAGCATATACTTAAAAAAAAAGGTATACAAGTTAAAGTATTATATCTTGAAAATAACAAGGAATTCCTCTGTAGGAACTCTGAGTAATTTCATGTTACAAAATTAACTGAAATCAGATACTGTTACTTCCTGTTTCCTAGAGTGGTAGGTAATTGGTGCAGGTCTGAAAGACAAAGAAAAAAAATATTTAAAAAAACTCTTAAGGAGATAAGTATTGCGAAGAAAAATATAAAAATCGACACAAAGATTTGAAGATTGATTCAGTTCTCGACAGGTGGTGTGTAGGTAGTGGTTAAAAAGAGCCTTGATGTACAGGAGGCAGTAGACTAAATGACGTAGTTATTGTGGGGGTGTTCGACATAACACTGGTGAGTACTCTCTGGCTTAGTGTATGAAGCAACATGATGTGTTGGCGTGTTTTTCTTTTTACTGAGGATTCATCTGTGTTTTAGAAGGTAATTTATGAATTTAAATGTCATATATATATATATATATATATATATATATATATATATATATATATATATATATATATATATATATATATATATACATATATATATATATATATATATATATAATATATATATATATATATATATATACATATATATATATATATATATATATATATATATATATATATATATACATATATATATATATATATATATATATATATATATATATATATATATACACACACACAAACACTCACACACACAGACACATAAAAGAACACAAGCACTCCAATGCAACTTATTAGAACTCTGGATCATTTCAAACTCGCCTCAAGTTTTAACCTGAGGAGGGAAGACAATTTTCAGAACCGGACAAAGGCAGGAGAAACTTTGTGTGAAACAGAAGTTTATCATCAAAGAAGAAGACTCTTCTTTGTCCTCGTTGGTTTTTAAAGACTGAAACAAAGGCTCCAGCAGTCTCAGAGACTTCCTGCAGGAGACGCCGAAGAAGGACTGACTTTGCCTTCGGGTTACAGAAGACTCTGCATGGAAGGGAAAGGACAGTGAGAATGACCAGCGACCTGATATGCGATGTTGCTATGGTGACGACTCGCTCCTCGTGTTGTGAAATCTGAGAGAACTCTTCATTTCATTCCCACTCTCTCTCTCTCTCTCTCTCTCTCTCTCTCTCTCTCTCTCTCTCTCTCTCTCTCTCTCGCTCTCTTTATATATATATATATATATATATATATATATATATATATATATATATATATATATATATATATATATCAAAATAAATAAATATATATATATATATATATATATATATATATATATATATATATATATATCAAGACTAACGAAGAAAGATAAATACTAATAGATGCTGAAACACTTATTATATAACAAATATAAGGCAGAGTTGCTTACCTGTTGCCTCAGGGAAGTAATAAAATAACAGAAAAATCAAATAAAAAGAATGCCCATTGCTGAGTCAGGATGGGATTGCAATATTCAGTTGATGCAAGAGGGGGAGAAATAAATAATATTAGTAATGTCCTTGGGAGATATAATGTCATCTCAGCGATGAATTGTCTAACCTCCATTTGAGCTGTTTAAACAGCTTTAAAAAAGGCTATGTTTCGCAATATCACACTCGGGAACTATATAAAAAAAAAAAGTGACAATACATGGAAATGGCGAAACTGAATGAAACCGAGACATTTTGAAATGGTGGAATTCTCGTCGAAAAATGCGAGATGGTTTTCTGATCTGGTTTCTGCATAGACTCTCTGTTTATCTCCATTTTCCTCTTTCTTTTCGCGTGTATTTGCATCTGCTAAAATCCCCCCGTTTTTCGGTCTATCCTCCGGGAACATTGCGACACATATATGTACCTTTTGTTTCTCGGGATTTCGAAAAATGTTTTCTCTCGGAGATTTGGTTGTTTTCGAGAATTATTTTTTTTTATTTTTTTTTTTATTTTGGTGAAATATCACATTTCCTTATTCATCTGTAGTTTGACTTTTAGCTCGTGCGGTCAGAATAGATTCGGTTGTTTTCAAAATTTATCTTTTTCCTTTTTGATAAAATATTTTATCGTCATATTTCCTTATTATCTGATTTTCAGTTGGTATGCTTAGAGATTCGGTTGTTTTCAAAATTACTTCTTTCCTATTTTTGGATAAAATATTTTATCGTCATATTTATTTATACTCTGACTTTCAGT
>JANJGK010006333.1:27500-38192 GCA_039081455.1 Macrobrachium rosenbergii
TGGCTCTTCCCGGCTGCGTACACAAAGGTTGCCGACAGCATCTTCAACTTCGAGGTAAGCTCTCGAGTTCGTACTTGCCGTCAGCGCACCTCACGCGGTGGACTGTAGGCATTACTTAACGTTCTTTGCAGCGTGCCTTCCTAAGGCCTCTAGCTGCAACCCCTTTCGTTCCTTTTACTGCACCTCCTTTCATATCCGCTTTCTTCCATCTCACTTTCCAACCTCTCAAAACAATTGATTCATAGCGCAACTGCTTTGAGGTTTTCCTCCTGTTACACCTTTCAGACCTTTTTACTCTCAATTTCCGTTTCAGCTCTGAATGACCTCACAGGTCCCAGTGCTTGGCCTTTGGCCTAAATTCTATATTCAGTTCAATTCACGATAACAAGATAGCATTGATGAATGATGGTAGATAGCCGAGATAACGTTCTAAGATTACATATTATCTTTTGAACTCGTTTTGTAATCTTTATTCAACGGTATTGTAATCTATGTAAAATCACGTTGTTATGTAATAATGACATTTTACTCTACCGCCGTGATTTGATAAGACTAATAAAGGGTATGATTTGATAAGGTAAATTTAAAGGAAAATTGGGCGTAGATATTTTAGGATAGTTCATATTTTGATGCTTTATTATTCTGATATTTTAATATTGATAATTCATCATATACTATTTCAAGAATAGTCTGACTATTCTTGAAATAGTGCATTGTGAATTATCGATATTAAAATATTAGAATAATAAAATATCAAAATATCAAAATGTTAAAGTATTAAAATATTAGAATATTACAATTAGAAATTATTAAGATATAATGACGTCAGAATAATGAAATATTAAAACATAAAAATTCTAAAATACTGAATATAAAAAAATAAAATGTTAATGTATTATTATATGAGAATATTAAAATATTAAAATATTGAAATATTGAAATATTAAAATATTAACACTTCAAATACTAGAATATTGAACTATCAAAATATTAAAATATTGAAACATTGAAATATTGAAATATTAAAATATCAAAATGTCAAAACATTCAAATGTTAAAACAATCTAACCTGATTAGACTGGAAAGGTAAACATTAGCACACATCACAAGGCAACCCTCCTTCAACATTTTCTTTGATACTAAAATATTTAAATATTAAAAAATCTAAATATTAAAATATAAAAATATTAAAATATCAAAATATACTAACCTAACTATATTTGAAAAGTAAACACAAGCAATTATTTCTTCAACATTTCATTTAAAATTAAATTATTAAAATATTAAACTGTCAAAATATAAAAAAATCTAAATATTAAAAAATCTAATATTAAAATGTCAAAATATTAAATATCAAAATAACCTAACCTAACTAGACCCAACAATTCCTTCTTCAATATTTCATTTAAAATTAAATTATTAAAATATTAAAATGTCAATTAAGATAATCACAAAGCTCTCTTCGACATTTCATTTAAAATTAGAATATTAAAAATATTAAAATGTCAAAACCTAAAAAAAAATCAAAATATTAAATATAAGATATTAAAGTATCAAAATATCAAAACATCAAAATATTCCAACCCGACTAGATTTGAAAAGTAAACACGAGCAGATATCACAAAACAATTCCTCTTTCAAGATTTAATTTAAAATCGTAATGGCTAAGTTAAGCCAAACCAAAATAGCTAGATAATACCATCATGAAACTATTATCTTAAATATCTTCTTACGATATTCTCTTTTTCCTCCAATATTCTCTTTTCCCCTTCAATATTTAACTAGGTAATGCCACCACGAAACCTCTAACTTAAATATCTTCTTACGATATTCTCTTTTCCCCTTCAATATTCTCTTCCGTTCGCTGACCCCCAGCACAAGAGCAACGACGTGGTCATCATGACCTACCCGAAATGTGGGACCACCTGGAGCCAGGAAATTATCTGGACGATGAGGAACAATCCTGACCTAGATAACCCAAAGGCGAAAATACCCGTCATGATCCGGGCCCCGTTTATTGAGTGGGTATCTTTTACTCTTGTCGTTATTGGTAGTTATAGATGTAGTTTCATTATCAGTGGAAAATACAGTTATAGTAATAATGTATATATATATATGTATATATATATATATATATATATATATATATATATATATATATATACATATATATATAATTACACACATACCTGACCATCACAGTTAACTTCAAGCTCCAAATCATCTCACGCACCTCCAGGGCAGACATGTTGTTCTCTGGCGAGCAGAAAGAAGAGGACTATACTGAACACCCAGCCTACCAGTTCTTCCAGAAGGCTTGTCCTGGCAAGGACTGGAGAGACGGAGTCTACCTGCAGCTATCCGAGGCCCTTGAGGAACCGAGGACAATCAAGACTCACCTGCCGTTTTCTCTCATGCCCCCCAATATGCTCGACACCTGTAAGGTCAGTCTTGAACGAGGTTGGAATGTGATAAGAGGTTCTCCTAAGTTCTCCAAAGCATTTATATGTTTATATTTGTTTAGATCCCTTACTAAGTATGATTCAGTGGCACTGTATATTGTGTTATGAAGTGTTATGCAGAAATGGAATACTATGTTATACAGTGTCATACAATATTTGTAGGTCAAAGGTGCTTGAAAATCATTCTTCATATGATAATTTTATACGAAGTTTCAGTTTCTCTGAACACCAGGAATATATAGTTTACTTTTGGGATAATTTTATTAAGTAATGATTCACTGACTGCGTATATTTTGATAAAAATTGTTGTACAGGAATGGTTGTGGTCATATATATAGTATTTGTACATCAAAATTGCTGATAGATCTTTCTTCATACGAGCAACCTATGCCGAGTTTCAACTTCACTGAATAGCAGGAATATAGTTTCTTTTTGGGAGTATGTTTATTTAGTATGATTCACTATTATTATTATTATTATTATTATTATTATTATTATTTATTATTATTATTATTATTATTATTATTATTATTATTATTATTATTATTAATTTCTATCTAAGTCATCCTATTCGACTGGGTGGTATTTATAGTGTGGGGTTCCGGGTTGCATCCTGCCTCCTTAGGAGTCCATCACTTCTCTCACTATCTGCGCTATTTCTAGTAGCACACTCTTCTGCGTGAGTCCTGGAGCTACTTCGGCTTCCAGTTTTTCCAGTTTCCTTTCCAGGGACCTTGGGATCGTGCCTAGTGTTCCTACGATTATGGGTACAATTTCCACTGGCATATCCCATATCCTTCTTATTTCGATTTCCAGGTCTTGATACTTATCAATTTTTTTTCTCTTTCCTCTCATCTACTCTGGTGTCCTATGTACTGGGACATCAATTATTATTATTATTATTATTATTATTATTATTATTATTATTATTATTATTATTATTATTATTATTATTATTATTATGACAGGTTGTCTACGTAGCCAGGAACCCCAAGGACGTGATTGTATCTTATCACCATCATTCAAGGATTATAAAACTCCACGGCTTCGCTGGAAGTTTCGAAGGCTTCGTCCAGTACTTCGTCGACGGAGATCGTAAGATTTCGCTGTTAAACTGAATTATTCTATTATTTTTTTTATTACTCAGAAGATGAAGAACCCTATTCATATGGAACAAGCCCACCAGAGGGACCATTGACCTGAATTCAAGCTTTCAAAGAATATGATGATCATTTAATCATTATTATTATTATTATTATTATTATTATTATTATTATTATTATTATTATTCATACGGAACAAGCCCACCATAGGGGCCACTGACTTGAAATTCAAACTTCCAAAAAATATGATGTTCATTTAATAATAATAATAATAATAATAATAATAATAATAATAATAATAATAATAATAGTAATAATAATCATAATAATAATAATAATAATAATAATTATTATTATTATTATTATTATTATTATTATTATTATTATTATTATTATTATTATTATTATTATTATTATTAAGAAGATGAACCCTATTCATATGGAACAATCCCACCACTGGGGCCACTGATTTGAAATTCAAGCTTCCAAAGATTAATATGGTGTCCATTTGAAAGAAGTAAGAACTGATTTTATTCTTATAAAATGATGCTGGGCATCATTATGTTTTTGAATCTTATTTTCGTGTAATGACAGAATGATCTTATAATGATGACGCAATGACTTTTGAGATGGTTTGGTCATACAGAAGGAATGGAAGATGTAGAAGGTTCCCAAGATAGTAGGTGTAAATATATATATATATATATATATATATATATATATATATATATATATATATATATACACATACATACATACATACATACACACATATGTACACATGTGTGTGTGCATGTGTGTGTGTATAATTCGTATTCCACGAGGAAGCAATTCAAGCCACTTGCCCCCACAGTCTTATATGGCCCTTACGACCTCCACCTGAAGGAGGTCTGGGAGAGACGCCACCATCCAAACCTCCACATCATGTTCTACGAAGACATGAAGGCGGACCCGAAGAAGGCCTTCGGGGACTTGGACGCCTTCCTCGGCACCAACCTGACGGAGAAGCAGCTGGAGAACATCGCCAACTACACCAGCTTCGGCGAGATGAAATCGAGGAGCGAGAAGCAATTCTCGGGAGCCATGAGTCGCTCTTTCAATGTGGATATCATTGAGAAGGACGGAGGCTTCTTCAGGAAAGGTAGGTGGAGAGAGAGAGAGAGAGAGAGAGGGCTTATGTACTTTATTGTCATTAATATTTGGAGCAATTTTATTCTTCGTTACAGAAGGGGAATTGTATGTTTGTAGTTTGTGTGCGTGAGAGAGAGAGAGAGAGAGAGAGAGAGAGAGAGAGAGAGAGAGAGAGAGAGAGAGAGAGAGAGAGAGAGAGAGGGCTTATGTACTTTATTGTCATTAATATTTGGAGCAATTTTATTCTTCGTTACAGAAGGGGAATTGTATGTTTGTGTGTGAGAGAGAGAGAGAGAGAGAGAGAGAGAGAGAGAGAGAGAGAGAGAGAGAGAGAGAGAGAGAGAGAGAGAGAGAGAGGGCTTATGTACTTGTTTGTCATTAATATTTAGAGCAATTTTATTCTTCGTTACAGAAGGGGATGGTGTGTTTGTGTGTATGTAGGAGAGAGAGAGAGAGAGAGAGTGAGAGAGAGAGAGAGAGGGCTTATGTACTTGTTTGTCATTAATATTTAGAGCAATTTTATTCTTCGTCACAGAAGGAGAATGGTGTGTTTGTATGTGTATGTGTGTGTGTGTGTGTGTGTGTGTGTGGGAGAGAGAGAGACAGAGAGAAACAGAGACATAGACAGAGACAGAGATAGAGAGAGAGAGAGAGGAGGTGGGGGGGGGGCTCATGTTATTTGTCATTAATATTTAGAGCAATTTTATTCTTCGTTACAGAAGGAGATAAGAGAAAAAGAGAGAGAGAGAGAGAGAGAGAGAGAGAGAGAGAGAGAGAGAGAGAGAGAGAGAGAGAGAGAGAGAGAATATGTTATTTTCAGGTACTGAATTTACTTATAATTATTTAGATGAAATAAAGCGACATCAAAACGTACTGTATAAGTTCAAGGCGCCAGGAAATGATGCACATTCTATACAAATGTTTTAATTTAACACATATCCCATACTACGTAACAAAGTTTGAATAAATTTAACATATATTCCATACTGTACAAGAAGGTTTGAATAAATTTAACATGTATTCCATGCTGCACAACAAAGTTTGAATAAATTTAACGTATTTCATTCTGTACAAGAAAGTTCGAATAAATTTAAACATATATTTCATACTGTATAAGAAAGTTCGAATAAATTTAACATATATTCCATACTGTATAAGAAAGTTTGAATGAATTTAGCATATATTCCATACTGTATGAGAAAGCCTGAATAAATTTAACATATATTCCATACTGTATGAGAAAGTTTGAATAAATGTAACATATTTCATACTATACACGAAAGTTTGAATAAATTTAACATATTTCACACTGTATAAGAAAGTTTGAATAAATTTAAAATACATTCCATACTGTATAAGAAAGTTTGAATAAATTTAACGTATATTCCATAATGTATAAGAAAGTCTGAATAAATTCAACATATATTCCGTACTGTATAAGAAAGTTTGAATAAATTTAACATATATTCCGTACTGTATAAGAAAGTTTGAATGAATTTAACATATATTCCGTACTGTATAAGAAAGTTTGAATGAATTTAGCATATATCCCATACTGTATGATAAAGTTTGTGTGTGTGTGTGTGTGTGTGTGTGTGTGTGTGTGTGGGTGTTTTTGGTTTGTTTTTACAGTTGGCCTTAAAAAAAAAATTCTCTTACCAAATTCATCGGTATTTTCATAAAAAAAAAATTATACAAAAAATATGAACATGAAAACCGAACGAAGTTCGAGACTCGTTGACCAATCAAGCAATTTTACAACCTCGGGAAAATTTGCAGTGACCTTCGTGTTAATTACACCTGAAGAAAGAAGAGAAGGGAAGAAGAAAGAAATAAAAAAAAATCTTATCTATGAATCTCCCCCCCTCTTTGCACAGGTCAGTCCGGAGACTGGAAAAATAAATTTACACCTGAACTGGACGCCAAAGTGAACAAGTGGATTCGTGACAACACGACCAGTTTCGGTGTGAATTTCAAGTACGGCGTCTGAGGAGAGAGGACTGGGCTCGTCTCTCTATAAATCTTTTGGGAGATTTGGTGAAATGTTAATTGGGACGGTTGGAAAATAAGTACTCTCTGCAAATTGCTTTTTTTTTTGGTGATGTTTCATCTTAAAATGCGTTTTGGCTGTTTTGATTTAGTGGTGTCTAGCTGTGCTTGACTGTAAGTTGATGAAACAATGAGATTGTGCACGCAAAATGTTTTATACCGGATTTCTTTCTGTTGTCAATTTTCGTGCAAAAAGTTATTAGTTTGTATAAAATAAACATTTGGAATCAGTTGTGTTTGATTATGAACTAATAAAACAATGAAATTAACTATTAAAAGTGTTTTCTCCCAGATATAAACACCACTAGACTTCCCTCTGTTTTTCAGTTTTATGCAAAAGTTATCAATTTGAATATAGAAATATTATTATATTAAACCTCAGCTCATTGATATCTGATTCTGATTCTTGACTGAACATTTGGCGTTAGCTATGCTTAACTATAAGTTGATAAAACGATGAGATTACATTTGCAAAGTGTTGTCTCCCAGGGTGTAAACATTTCTACAGTTCCTTCTACTACTGAGTTGTATGCAAAAGTTATTAATCTGAATAAGAAAATATATTCAACACCATATCTTCAACGTCTGACCCTGATTCCTGACATATGAACGATATTAGCTTCGTGCTGTTTTTAAGATTCTGTTCACATATATTATTATTATTATTATTATTATTATTATTATTATTATTATTATTATTATTATTATTATTATTATTTGTTCATCTTCACGGTTAGAAGGAAAATGATGCGAAGATCGACTCTACACTTTATAATCTTTGGTAAACAAGAATGTTGGTATTCTAAAAACATCTCTTTATGTTTTGTGACTTTATATATATTATTCTGCAGATAAGCTCGCCAGAATGTGTTTGTTTTACTTTCACGGGCAGCATAAATATTTTAAGGTGAGAATTGTTCATAGCAAAGTCCACGGCGCTGGAAACACGACGGCTTTTGTTGGCTCTTATTCTTATGTGTATATATATATATATATATATATATATATATATATATATATATATATATATATATATATATATAGATATATATATATATATAGATATATATATATATATATATATATATATATATATATATATATATATATATATATATGCATGAGCATATAATAGTAGAATAATGATGTAATGCTACACAAAATACTGATGACATTATAGTTGAAGTTAAGATACCAATAAAGAAAGAGAAAGAAAAGAAAAAAATTTTCAAAAAATCCTCAATGACAAACGTACCGAAGAGTAAGCACATGAAAACTTGCCGTAGATAATACCAAAAGCCCTGATGACGAGTATATATATATATATATATATATATATATATATATATATATATATATATATATATATATATATATATATATATATATATATATCTATATATATATATATATATATCTATCTATATATATATATATATATATATATATATATATATATATATATATATATATATATATATAAGCTTTTTAGTTTTCTATAAGAGAAAAAATATTGTAACGGCTTAGTCTCTCCGTCCGCACTTATTCTGTCCGCCCTCAGATCTTAAAAACTACTGAGGCTAGAGGGCTGCAAATTGGGTATGTTTTTCATCCACCCTCCAATCATCAAACATACCAAATTGCAGCCCTCTAGCCTCAGTACTTTTATTTCATTTAAGGTTAAATTTAGCCATGATCGTTCATCTGGCAACGCTATGGGACATGCCACCACCAGGCCGTGGCTAAGTTTCATGGGGGCGCGGCTCATACCGCGCTATACCGAGACCACCGAAAAATATGTCTATTTTCGGTGTCCTTGATTATACGCTGCAGCGGCCGTACAGAAAACTCTGTTGCGCCGAGTTCGTCGCATTTTTCGCTTGTTTTCGTGATAGAATGGAAGCCGAAAGCACGCGCGTTCCTCATTAACTTCTATTCAAAAGGACTCACTCGTTTCGGGAGTCTCCTCTCATGAAAGGACTTAATTCACAAGGACACCGATGAAAATGGGGCCTTTCATCTCTCCCTTCAATTTGGACAGACACAAAACACACACACATACACGCATACACAAATACACACACACAAACACTCCTCCATTCAAACCAAGAACTTCGGAAAAATTTCCCCCAGTCTCTTTTCTGGAAAATTTTGTTTTCTCTCACGCATCTCGGTCCGAGATCTTGTTAAAAATGTGATCACTGATACAACTCTGACGTGAAAAGAGGCGAGTCAGAATTTACGAGCGAGACCTTCGGGCTCCATTGAACCTCAAATTACGGCAGAGGGGACATCAAAGCCCTCATTTGGACAGGTGACCTTAAAAAGGGCGCGTCAAGGTTGACAGACTTTATATGTGTGTATTCTATAAATCTCCCGGAGGTTATATGTTTTGGGGAATGCAGGTCGTTTGGGATATTTTCGCTGCTTGTTGTAGCACATGCTTGCAAGCAAGCGCGAATACACTTGCTTAAACACACTGACTTTCACTGAGAGAGAGAGAGAGAGAGAGAGAGAGAGAGAGAGAGAGAGAGAAAGAGAGAGAGAGAGCAGTGTTTATTTCTAAATTTATAACTCTTTATCATTGCATTATCCACAGGCGATAAAAATGTTTCCATAATTAATTCTAGATGGAAGTAAATATTTCCAAGCACAAGAATAATTATTTGAGAGAGAGAGAGAGAGAGAGAGAGAGAGAGAGAGAGAGAGAGAGAGAGAGAGAGACCACCGAAAGATACATCCATTTTCGGCGGCCTTGATTATACGCCGTAGCGGCTGTACAGAAAACGCGATTGCGCTGAAGAAACTTCGGCGCATTTTTTACTTGTTACGTACGTGTTCAATCAGTTTCTGCAGCTGATAACTGCAATGAGCTTTTCTTACATATAAAAAATATTTATAGTACAATGTTTACATTGTGCATACCTCTTAAAATTCACCCAAAACTTTATAGTATTCGATACACTCTGACAGCTGTCTTAAATGAATATCAGTCAACAGCTTGCAACATGTTTATACTTTGCAAGGTTTCAAACCAATCAAATTGACTCTGGAGAAGCCCACGGTCCCCAGTCAATAGGAAACCACAGTCATCAAAAAGGCCCCTGAAATGAGGGAGCCTTTGCATCATCTGTTGGTTCCTGCTGCTGCTGCTGCCAGCTGTATGACACAAACAAAAGGTTTACTCATTCTGGAAGGCCATTGTGGTTATCTCATTGCAGTTGCAACATGGGCCAAGAACAATGCGAATTAGGTGCAGGGAATGTTCCCAACAGCCTTTTCCTTTTCTTTAGTTTTCTGTAAAAGAAAACTATTGTGCCGGCTTTGTCTGTCCGTCCGCACTTTTTTCTGTCCGGCCGCAGATTTTGAAAACTACTGAGGTTAAAGGGCTGCAAAAAAAGTTAAGTATACCTTAGTTTAACCAGACCACTGAGCTGATTAACAGCTCTCCTAGGGCTGGCCCGAAGGATGAGACTTATTTTGCGTGGCTAAGAAACCAGCTGGTTACTTAGCAACGGGACCTACAGCTTATTGTGGAATCTGAACCACGTTGTTGCGAGAAATGAATTTCTATCACCAGAAATAAATTCCTCTAACTCTTCATCAGCCGGCCGGAGACTCGAACTCGGGCCTAGCGAATGCTAGTCCACAGCTCTACCGACTCGCCCAACGAAAGGGCTGCAAATTGGTATGGTGGTCATCCACCCTCCAATCATCAAACATACCAAATCGAAGCCCCGGTAGCCTCAGTAGTTTTCATTTTATTTAAAGTTAAAGTTAGCCATAATCGTGCATCTGGCAGTGATATAGGTCAGGCCACCACCAACCCGTGGCTAAAGTTTCATGGGCCGCGGCTCATATAGCATTATACCGAGACCACCAAAAGATAGATCTGTTTTCGGTGGCCTTAATTATACGCTGTAGCAGCTGTACGGAAAACTCGATTG
>JANJGK010006334.1:5000-12500 GCA_039081455.1 Macrobrachium rosenbergii
GGTTTCCTGCCTCGTTAATATTTGAGGGTAAGAATTTAAAGAATTTATTATAGGAGAAAAACACTATAGACAACTAGACAGATAATGGTCAGATTATAGCTCTGTTGTATATGTTATTAATGTTTCGAGAACCAAGTGAACTTATAAACCATTCAAGGCCTTCTTCATAAATTTACCGTCTGTTCATCGTTTCAATCGGGCAAAATGCGTCATATATATTCATTATGAATGTTACTGCTAAGTGTTACTATCTATTCTTTCGGTTAGGTTATTCATTTAAGCTTTTTGTCAAATGCGACGATTTTCAATTTTCTGAGCAAGAAATCGTATGGAATTTTACACCTTAATCATTTGATGTGAGCTGATTATCTAAACTAATACCTAAGAAGTATATTTTTACTTTGCAGATGTCGAGTAAAATGCATACAACAATGAAGCACCAGAATAACTTACCAACTGATTAATTATTATGTAGCATTAGCTACAGTGGGTATCGGCAAATCGTTTATGCGCAGTGTAAATCATGTAATATGTTTCGAGGGCAAAGGTAATTAGCATGAAATATGGTGTATAACATCTGGCAGTCAGGTATTTGGCTTTGGATAACTACATGAATCAATAAATGTATTATATTTAGAGGACTGAGGTGATCAGCTCAAGCACCTGGACATCTGGCAATCAGGTATTTTGCTTTGAAAGTAAACAAATCAATAAATGAGTATGGAACGGGACATTTGGACTCTTCAGATAACAAATCAGTAATTTATTGCCATGAGACACAATTTCGCTATTAAGGAACTTCAAGCTTGGTATGTAGCATTCTTATGACCGTAGCAATAGGAAAAGTAATAGAAAAGTAAATAGAAAAATATCTTAAGGACAACGTAGCACAAAATAGTCTATATCTACAAGTCAACGGACATAGTATCAGCCCTACAGAACTCTGTGTCTCTTCTTAGCTTAGGAAATATTGTCATTACTAATTTATGAAGTCTAATGGGAGCCAAAAAAAGGTGTGTTTTTTTTAATTTAAGAAGTATTCTGTTAAATCTCTCCCAAGAAACAAGGTATATCTAATAGATATTGACTTTTAGAAATAAAATAAGTGGAGAATTTTAATTAGCTTACGACATACCATGGCAGTTATGATCATGGTATATTTAGAGTCCTAATCCGTAATTTGTTACTGTTGAAAATATCAGTTCAGGTCAACGAAGCTGCTCAGAAATATTGGAATAAAGAGTTCTCTTTGGAATTATATTTGAATATATCGCTTTAAACCCCTCAGTTTGTGGTTGTTATATGTCTGGCCAACAATGTGCTATTAAAGCAAAAAAAAAAAAAAAAAAAAAAAGTTGTAAAGGCTAACAGCTCTTCAATATGGCATTTATACATTTATCTATTTCATCATCTATCCACTGTCACTGCAAATCTGTACAAAACATCCTTGACTGCAGAACGATGTTGCAATTAGTTCTAGATTAACATCTAGACAGCACCAGACGTTTTAATTTCTAAGAAAATGAGACTATACAAAACATAATGAGAAAGAAAATATAATGCACGAGACGATATCGGGTGAGAATGAGCGTCTCCTTCAGATTAATCAAACCTTAAATTAGAAAAGAAGAACCTGAATTCATCAATGACAAATATTTTGTTTTCAAACGAGTGATTATTGCTGACATATCACATCCTGTTTTTGAAAACGCTTTAAAAGACAGAGTCCAAACCTCAAAGATGAAAGCCCTGAAAAATAACACAGAGAGCGAGAAGAGATGAATTAGGGATGAAAATGGAGAATGTCAGTGGGCTAGTGGGAATAGCTCTTACACTGGATAAGGCAGGGTACCTCTCGAAGCACCGTTAGTTCTGGCGGAAAATACATACTGCATTTAGACTTCATTGGCTCTTAACAACAACCGTAACGCGAATTTTTAGTAGTTGTCTCATAGGTGTTACCATGGTAAACTAATGTTTACACAGTTTACACAGAGCACTGAAATGAAAAGCTATTTTATTTTTATTTTTTACCCTAAATATATTTTGTTTCACTTGGTAAAACATTTTCATGGTTTGTATCACGCGATAACATGGAAAAAACATCCGTTATCTCACTGTAAAGAACAGTATCTATTAATTGACTCTGTATGAAAACATGAAACCATTTTGCGTGAATAACATTGGCAATGCCAAAACGACACTTAACTACATTGTACACACTTACACAGGGTTTTATAAAAAAAGACATTTACACGTAGACGGGAATGTAGAGTGGTTGAGCCCAACAGTGACTGGGGATTACCTCGTCAACACGATTCCTTTGTAGACTGGGCTGTAGATTGCATTGGTTATTGAACACCTTTTAATTTTATGTTATGCCAAACATCGAACTACAATTACGTACAGAACTGGGACCGCAGAAATGATAAGGTATTATAATATAGTTCATTTTGGTTGGTTTCGAAGATCTTTTCTCACTTCTTTTTTTAATGGTTACTAACTAAGGCAGTGAGGGATATAACTGCTTATGTTAGAGGCAGAGTGCGAATGATGAGGTACAGTTTATATATATATATATATATATATATATATATATATATATATATATATATATATATATATATATATATATATATAGAGAGAGAGAGAGAGAGAGAGAGAGAGAGAGAGAGAGAGAGAGAGAGAGAGAGAGAGAGAGAGAGAGAGAGAGCATGTGCACGTGTGTATGTTTATATATATATATATATATATATATATATATATATATATATATATATATATATATATATATATATATATATATATCATAGGAAAGGATAGTTTTCGTACCTTCTTTACGTGATGAAAAACGAATTTGTAGATCTTCATTGTTTCTAAACCAGTCCAAAATAGAAAATCATAAAGAAATGCATACTCTCCTATATTTTTTACAGTTATGATAATATTTCTTTAAATCACAGCAGCTCTCAAGAACAATTTTATACATTGATGGCTCATATTTTTAAAATCCACTTGCAAGAAGTCTTTCCCTTCTATCAGCCTTATGAGAGTAAAGTAGAAATGAAATAAAAAGCCAAAATTAAATGCAAAATTTAAGAAGGAACCCACCAAATGGAAATGTCCTAATATTAGAGATTTAATGGCCATCACTGAGGTTGGAGGTAAGGGCTCTTGAATATCCCATTGCCGTGGGATTTTCAGGATATTTGCTTCCCCGAACGGTATACTCATCATTAAAAAAAATTATTTTTTTTTATCTCAAAACCCTAGCCCTTTGGGAGTGTATATTTAGTGTTAAAGACCACATAACCGTTCATTAGACAGTTTGGCGTATATAACTTTACATGGAGTTGAGCTACGAAGGTCATCTTTCCAGAAATGGTTTGGAGTTGTTACTAGAGCGAAATCATCAAAGAAAGAATATGCAAAATTTAAAGGATTTCTGACTGCTCATAAATCTTCCATCAAAACGACAAGATTTCAGAATTTAGTCCGAAATTCTAACGAATTTATTCAGGTAGAAATGTCAATGTATATGTTATTTTCCTTGACTTTCAACATCAGTGCCCAAAAGACCGAATGTTTCTGAGAGATGAAAAGGACGCAAATTTTAATGTTTCTTGTTATGTCGTAAAAGGTTATTATTGTTAGTCTCGATAATACTGGAGAGTCTGGTGTGAAATATATAACTTAGGTCAAAGAGAGAGAGAGAGAGAGAGAGAGAGAGAGAGAGAGAGAGAGAGAGAGAGAGAGAGAGAGAGAGAGAGAGAGAGAGGTCCCAGTATATCATAAATGTTATCTGACCGTTTTTTACTAACATAAGTTCCATTAACTCCTGTTTTTTTTATGACGTCCTGTAGAGACATCTTAAAAAATGGCCCTTGATGCTTTATTATGACAGACATATTCGAAAAAATAGCTCTATCATTTTATTGAGCTGTATCCCCCTCCCACCGACTGTAACTATTGCCAATAGTAAAACTAACTTCGCTCCATAATAGTCCTATAGATTTTTTAAGATAAAGGAGAGAGAGAGAGAGAGAGAGAGAGAGAGAGAGAGAGAGAGAGAGAGAGAGAGGAGCACAGCTGCAGGAAGTCTTAATAAGGATTGGACCACTGGATTGCCCTACGTCTGAGATATTTATGTTAGGGTTCTGTACACCAAGGGAAACAGCCGCGATTTTCCATTGACTGCCAATTGTTCTACTGTAACAAAAGCCTATGATATTCCATCAAAGTTATACCTAGGTAATTTCTGATGATAATCTGCAGTTTTCCAGCAAACTCTAATATGTCAATTATTGGTCCTTTGGTTGTATTCAGGAAGATTCCTTCCATTTCTGGATTAGTTTGATGAGTTGGGAAAAATATACCTTGGGTTACCATTATAAAAAGGAGACCAATTACTTGCCTTATTTAGTCAGAGACCTACGGAACGGGGTTTGCAGAAACTTGAATATGGACCTCAACCAAGGGGAAATAAAATATCTTGATATTTTTCCTTTCGGATAAAAAAAAACTTTTTGCTTTTCTTCAGACCTCATGACTCGCTCTTCTATTTCCCCACATATTGATTCTTATCTTAATACGATACCTCTGGCCAGTTCAAGCCACCCCATATATAATTTCCTCTCGCAAGTCAGTAGTTTTCTTGGTTCCCTAAAGGCTACGAAGGCGCCTTCCCCACCCTGTATCCCAATCGCAAATTCTGTGGGATTTCTGGCAATTTGACCCTGGGATTTTAATACCCTTTCTTTGGTTAATTTCTGAAGTCTGCAATAAGTATTTTTCTGTGAAAATATTGATGGTTCAATCTTATTTTAGAGATTGATGACCATTCCCTTGAATGAAACCATCCTTCATTCGTTCCATATTCGATTCCCTGGTAAATTTTATAAATTTGTCATAATTAATTCCAGCTGCCTTAAAAACTAATTAAACTCGTCTTTCAAGTAACCGCTGAGATCTTGAATCATAGCGTGATAATGTATACTTCTAATAAATTAAAGGCGTTCTTCTGAGTCTGGGTAATGAAACAGCCTCCTTAATTTTTTATTTTGTCCTCTCGTTGATCCATTTTCTTTGGGAACCTAGTCTTTCTCTTTTCCTATTCTATTCAACGGATGATTCAGCCATTTAAATAGCTTGTCTTTTTTTGTTTATTTCATATCCTCCTCTTCTTTAGAACCTGATAACGCCCATCTATCTAGGAAACCTCTATTCACGCTTTCAAGTTCAGAGCCGTTCTGTTTGTTTTGGATAAAGCCATCTGTTGTACATCCCAATGAATACTTTATAAAAATCGTCTTCATTTAAATCGCGCATGTTTGTTCAAGAGATTCATGGCATATTGGTTGAAATTATCCGATGAAAAGCTTCCGTGCATGTTGAGAAACAATAAAATAAAAAATTTATCCTCCATCATGGCAGATCAGTTCCAACATGTAACTTAGGTCAAAATTAGAAAGTGAATTTCATTTACAATGACGCTTGTATATCTAATAATTTACTTGCAAATAAATTGTATAATGCAGAATGAAAATGACAACCTATTGTTATAGTTATTATTCTTTTTTATTCATAATTTGTCTGGATTATCCTACACAATGAAATAGGAGAGTCTGGTGAAATGTTCATTCGACAGAAAAGAGTAAAATAAATTTTGTGGTGTTCATATATAACAGATGCATAGTTTATACATCATAACAAACTGAAATGACATCCGAGCTCATTGTTGATGATATCAAAGTCAAAGGATTACAGAAAATATTGATCAAATTTATATTCCAATACACTGAAACGAACTTTGTGCCAAACAATAGATGTATTTAATTTTAGTCAAAGACAACTGATAATCTGGTTAGCTTTAAACAAAAGACAACTAGTTGACTAGTAAGTATGTAAAAACAAACAGACTGAGGTCACATATAATACAGGGTCGAAAAGACTTCCGAGCCCAGGACTCCGGTTTTCTTAAAAAAATAGGTGCATTATGGGATCTGAAAATATCGCAATTGCTTTATAGATCCTACTGTAAGACTGGATTCTCCAGGTCGAGTGGCTGCGTCCCTACATCTTAGCATCATAGCACTTTCATTCCCGAAAATATGTCTCTGAGGGGCCACCGGTTCTCTCGCTTTTGCCGGAGGAAATAATGGGACCGTTTGTTTCGATTAAACTGCCAAGACACAGTTATTGCGCATCGGACAATCAAGGAATAAACGGGTAAACAGTCGCTTCACACATAAAAAGAATAAACAGATCGAAAGGAGGCAGCACACACCCACCATTACTTTCACATACAGGAAGAGAGAGAAAAAGACATACAGACAGACAGACTGACTGAGAGAGAGAGAGAGAGAGAGAGAGAGAGAGAGAGAGAGAGAGAGAGAGAGAGAGAGAACACAAACACGTTATTCGAAATACATATACGTGACATTAAGACCAGCAATTTCCAACATATATATTACCAAGAACGAAAGGAAAGAAATTCACTGAGATTTGAATTTATGTGTTATAAGATGGCCGTTGAGATGAGTTGATTAGTAAGAGACAAGGGGAAATGATATTCAGACAGCAATGAATATTTGAAATGAGCGAAAGATAATGCGAGAGAGGAAGCTTGAGAAAATAAGAAATAATGTGAGAACGAGGCTGATAAAGGACTGGAAAGGGATAGATAACAAATTTCATGGAGAAACTAAACTTACACAAGGACAAAATAGTTAAAGGGAAGAGCTTACGTGGGTAGTTCAAAATATATGGCAAGAGAAAACGGTACCAGCCATAAACTTTATTACTTGAGAACCTTATGGTCAAGAAGCTCTAAGCCTGACGGATAACACACACTGTGTGTTATCCGTCAGGCTTAGAGCTTCACACACACACACACACACACACCACACACACACATATATATATATATATATATATATATATATATATATATATACTTACATACATACATATATATATATATATATATATATATATATATATATATATATATATATATATATATGTGTGCGTGTGTGTGTGTGTGTTTGTGTGTGTGTGTGTGTGTTCACTAATGAGACTGGGGGTACCCTTTTAATCACGAATATCAGCCTTAAATTCCGCCCCCCCCACCAAAAAAAAAAAAAACTTATGTGACAAGATGGAAAATACTGTAACGGAGCAGTTTTTATTAGTCATAATTCTAACAACAACGAAGAGTGGAGGAACATCTGTTTTTTTTTCCCCCCTTTTTTTTAAGTTATGTTAAATAGGGCATGACTATTTTTAACATAAATAACTGTAGAAAATCAGTGTTTTTTTTTTTTTTTTTTTTTTTTTTTATATTAGAAGAGTCAGTTTGTGTGGGATAAGATGTTATAGCAGTTAGTCACGCCTTATTGGGAAGCATTCAGAGAATTATCCAAATATTTTGGTCCCGCCGTCGACAACGAGATAAATTATTGAGGAAAAAAAAAATATTTTTTTTAAATCAGTTATTTG
>JANJGK010006334.1:22500-38190 GCA_039081455.1 Macrobrachium rosenbergii
TACATACATACATATGTATGTATGTAATATGTATGCATGTATGTATACAGTTCTATGCTTAGGATAACTTTTTATCGCAATCTCTCTGTGTCATTTCTGTTCCTATAGTTATCCATTTCAATGACACTTGAGGGAAGGGAGAACTAATTCTGACCAAAGAGAGAGAGAGAGAGAGAGAGAGAGAGAGAGAGAGAGAGAGAGAGAGAGAGAGAGAGAGAGAGAGGAGGAGGAGGAGGAAGATGAATGAGATAATTTCTTGTAATGGGTTCAGAGTTGTGCGCATTACTGAGCGTCAGAGATAGATGGATTTTATGACATCAACAAAACGACTGAAATTCTAGATACAGACTTCTATTTGTACGTTTCTAGATATCCTATACATCATTGCATATTATTATTGCATTCAAGTAATGCAATTTATTAAATAAAAACAAAAATAATAATTTACAATAGAAGACATAATGCACCCATATCTCTATTTGATGATCTGTGCAAGTAAGTTTCCATGCTAAGATAATTTATTTGAAGCCATTTTTAAAATGGTAAGCAATAATATAATGCAACATGTTAAAAAAAAAACAGATAACGTTAGTAAATACTCAATCGCAAAAATTGACCATACTTCGCCACAAAAGTTTCTATTGCTAAAATAAATCATGAAAGATAAATATATTTTCTTTGAAACGTTCAGCACTAGAGAAAAGTGGAAATCTCCGACGATATGAAAACGTGACATAAAATTATCCTGGACGTAAAACAGGCAGGGGCAGCAAAGTGCCAATAATGCAGACTAAATGATATCGCAAAAATAAAAAAAATTCTCGTGCATCATCATCAAAGGAGTTTTCAATATTCAGAGTTTAGATTGTAAGGAAACTTTGAAATGGGGTAGTAACTTGTGGTTACTTACGTGAAAATTACATATGACGTCTGTCTTTGTTGGTGTGCAAACTCTTTAACCAGCAGTCAGAACAATTTCATGTTTTTTTTTTTTTTATTATTGTAATGTTAAGGACAAAACCGTTGACAAAACTTTGTATACCTCTCACGGTCTTCGTGAAGAAAAACTCTTTAAAAAATAAGTGAGTGATGTGAAATGTCCCAGTACTGCTGACGCTGGTTGTTTTCGACAACTTAAAGAATTCTTTGCACAGATGATCTTTATGCTAGGGAACGGGGGCATCCTAAAACGTTACGGCTCGTCACAAAGATCCATATCGACACAGACACACAGTGGAATCACACCTTGATGGAGGCGTGGCAGCAAAAAAAAAAAAAAGGGACATTTGCAGGGAAATTTATCCCTGATTTGGTTGCTGCTAAGTCTGTTTTTGCTCACTAGTCTGGAATAATTGTAAAAAGTATTAAGCATCACAGTGCTGAAGTGAATTGTCCAAATTTTAAATTAATTCCAAAACATCATAGTATGAAAGCAGTTTGAAATTAAAAGGCGAATTCTTAAAATAGTTTTTGAATGGTTCGTGCATTTTATTTTTAATTTTCAATCCCTCCTTACAAAATAATGCAACAATATTAGATACTAGAAGAATGGATGGTCAAAAGGCAGATGGAGGTTATATTTTTCAAATCATATATTGACAAAGAACAGGAAGTAAAATTTACTATTTTCTGAACTGACAAAGAGATCCGTGCTTAAGTGGTTACATCCTTCAGCATATCAGCTTCTGAGGCTAAACCAGAAATGACGTTGAGCCATTACATTAAAAAATTACTTTTACCTATGCTCAGCATTACATGTATCCCAGCCAGGATGGTGAAAGGCATAAACCTGGCATTTTTTCCAAAAAAGTGAAACCGGGCATAGTTTTTCATATATATATATATATATATATATATATATATATATATATATATATATATATATATGTATATATATATATATATATATATATATATATATATATATATATATATATATATATGTGTGTGTGTGTGTGTGTGTGTGTGTGTGTGTGTGTGTGTGTACAAAACTATACTAGTCATGGTGGCCATAGGCATATACACACACACACACACACACACACACACACACATATATATATATATATATATATATATATATATATATATATATATATATATATATATATATCGATATAATTCTTAAAACAATTCACTGCGTTATTTTTACTACTCTCTTCGCACCTAAATTATTGAATTTATGCGACATACGCTAATTAACAGAAAGAAAAATGTTTGTTTAGATTTAATTCCCCGGTACCTTGGTCATGATTTTTTCCCAACCGTTTTATTGGAAATTTTCAACTTTGATGAATACTGGGGTAGGCTTTTAGTTAAAAGAAATGATTGTAAATAGCAATGTTAAAATCCTATATATAATTAAATTACTCTAACGATAGTAGTCTAATTTTCTAATAAATCGCTGCAAAATGCTGAATCAGTATCTCAAAAAGCTCGTTTTTGCCAGTCCATTTACTGCGGGGTCATTGATATAAGGGACACCTGTATTTCCAACTTGCCTTATTTTCAGACCTCTTATTCGTTTTATTTCTAATTTTTATTTTTTATTTTTATTTTTATTTTTCCATTCTTATTGAAATCTTGTTCTGCTTTTTTGCAGGTTTCAGTTTCATGAAGGCTTTTTCGTCCGTCTTCTGGAAGCGTGATTATTGAACTTCACTATATTTATCTTTCCTCTCGTCACGCGGCTCCAGGTACTCCATCATTGCGGAGCTGTTGAATAGGAACAATGCTCACCACTGGCTCTTGGCCCATATGAAGAGTTTTGCCTTCCACAGTGAGAGTTCGTGTACAGGTAAGATTGCAAACTGCTTGTTTTGTCTGCCCCAACACTAGTTTCCACGAGGAATGGACACTCGCGTGTGTTAGTGCTGAGTGTTGAGAGTTGTTAGCAGCTTTGCGTGAAACTGAGGTATTATGTAAAATGGACAGGGATTCTATAGAATGGCAGAAATATAACGATAAACTATTTAACATCAAGCAGTTACTACAATTCCTATGTATTCCCTAGAAGACTGATTTCCCTTCTGGTAAATTGTGAAACATGGCAAAATAACCGTAGTGCATTATTATGAATCTAGGTTTACCTAACTCAATCATACTTTAACGTAACCATAATTAGACTTTCAAACAAAAAAAAATTTTTTATTAAAACTAATTTCCCTAAGTTAGTATATGTACTCGTATTTGATAAAATACCTAGATATCATTGTTTAAAATGCCCAGGAGTAGCATATAATGTAATATAAATATAGAGGGATTAGGCTATATACTTTATCAAAACGTACCAGGTCACATAGAGTATTTCATCCTTGACCGGTAACAGTATTTCTGAAAGTCATAGTAAATAAATAATTTCATAACGTAAGCTTACTTGTGCGAGACATTTTATTTTTAATATTCTTTGATAAGAAATCATAGATAGTGAGAAAACAAAAAAATACCTAAGCCCCGGTTTTCACTCGCGCTTTTTCCCCCGTTTTCTATAATACGCGCACGTGCGCAGATGTACACACAAACGTACAAGATGTAAGTACCGAAATGCATTTGCATCACACAACTATCATTTTGTACGAAGATTCTAAGCATAAAAAGAAGGATGCTTTTATAGCCAACACTTTCAACATACTTTTGTTTTACTCTGAATAAACAGCAATTTTATTGATATGAAATACACATTAATATGTGTATTTCAAATGCTTGTCACACCCTTCTACAAAACTGGTTCAATTTTAGTTTACATAACTTTTCTGTCGGAGTAGTATATTTCTCTTGGTTGTTCCCCTCTCTTACTATCATATAAAAGAAAACTGTCTAGCAAAAGAAGATCGCTCCTGGAAACGGGAAAATCTACATTCACTCCATACTCATAGCACATAAAAGGATGAGGAGGAAACGGATTTTTCCAGTTAAAGAGATTTTAATAACATTTATTTTTTATGACACCATTCTTTCCGTTCGTCTGTCTGTCTGACGTGCATATATTATGGAAAATCAAATAAGTCGTAGACAATCAAGAAAGTCAAAGGGAAATATTAATTCAGAGTCTGCATAAAGCGTTGGGAGAGAGGTATTTAATACTTGCTATCTGAATGTTTAATTAGATCTCACTGAACTTACAGAAGCTGTAGTGTTTACTCTGCCAGTGCCTGAAATAGAATTGCTAATCATTTGCTAATAATAGAAGGGTCTTTCATCTATTGTCATTTATCTTCTCTGTCTGGGGAAAATTAAAATCTTATTACTAAAAAAGCAGATTGGGTTAAATGAATACACAAACATATATACACAGTTAGACAAACAAAAGGTTTATGTACTTAATAACAAAGTGCGGAGCGTAATTAGCAACGAGTGATGCCATTTAAGTAACATTTTCATTCAGTTATTCCCCATTACTTCATTTGAATATGTTATTTGACGTCAGCTTCTTCGTCTCCTTGTCGATCAAATTCTTCCATGATTAAACCCTTAACATAGTTTGAGAAAATCCGTTGAATTATTCTTAAAAAAAAAGTTCAGGAGGGAACAAACATAACGCAGAGAAAAGGTTTCTGTCACCCAAAAGCTCGTCACGTTATAGTATTAGAGAAAATCTTTAGGGCTACGGTCTATAAGAATTTCATGGCAGTCTCAAGAAAATCGCCCAGGAATCTCAAGACTGAACATTAAAAATTATATCAGAAACTGATAACATGGATGTATATGCGATACCAGCCTTTCCACTCAGGGAAGAGTTCACAAAACCTAAAATCGATTCATCATTGAGCAAATTCCAAATAATTCAATCTTGTCTTCTATGTTGCGGGGTACTGGAGAAAGACAGACAGACAGACAGAGGTTCTGCAAGCCCTTTGCGCAAAATTAATTAAGTGTGCAATGTCTCTATGCATTTAAACGGTGTGTTTTCCACATATATCAGACTTTTCAGAATTGAATGTGAAATAAAAATGCCGTTCCGTGGTAACGTATTCAATAGCTTAGTCAGGTAATGCCTTGGAAGCTATCAGTATTTTCTGAAAACTGAAAGCATACATACATACATACATAGCTAAGATGACTAACATTTTGCTATTGCTTTCTAAACGAATTCTCTGAAAAGGAAATAAAGTTTAAAGTCTTAATAACTGCAAACATGATATAAGGTTGCCCACAACAGTTCTATGACAAACTGTTTTATCACCTAAAGCTTCCACGTCAGTCTCAAATAGCACGATATAAAAGCATTCGTAGTTAATCATTCTCAGACCCAAACGAGCACAAGTCGAGGAAGCCCAATCAAAACTTTATGGAGCAATATGTCACAGTTATGTATCTCAAGGCTTTCAGTCGAGGGAAAGCACATTATCATACGTCATCCAGACAGGGGCGGTGGAGGAAGCTGCCAAACATAATTCCCAACCTGAATGGAGAGACGATGTAGTGCAACAAACATAATTTAAAGATGCGTATTAATAGCCATAATGGAATGTCTTAATCTCCGGAATTCCCAACTGCAATACATTTAGAGTTATGGCTTAGGATTCGTTCGAAAATCTGGCTTGAATGTGATGTGTGGCTGGGTAAGTGCATAGACTTGAAGCTCCCTAACGGGCCATCAGTAATGTTTCATCAGTAGTAATGTTTCTTTTTTTTTTGTTTGTTACTGTCATTAACTGGATTAGTTCCTTTTGTTCGAATTAATATTATTGTTTATATAGAAGTAAAAAGACTTAAGTCAGAACGTGGTTTTGTTACTGTAATTAAATGGATTAGTTCCGTCTGTAAGAACTAATATTATTACTTTTTTAGAAGCAAGACTCAAGTCAGAACGAGTTTTTGTTGCTGTAATTAAACAGATTAGTTCCGTTTGTTAGAATAAATATCATTATTAATTTAGAATTTAAAACGCTTAGTTCAGAACACCCATCCTATGAACAGCAATTTTTTGTCTCCTTTCAAAACGTCTGAGCACTGGTAGTAAATGCATAAAACTGTGTTTGAAGAGTTAAGTTTTAAAATGGTCATATTCTTTACTGACTAATGATCGTCTGCTTCTTTTATATATTGTTTTATAAATGAGATTAAGAGGATTTCTTTAATGGAACGAGTGTTTCCTCTTTTTACAAAACTATTACATTATTACGATAGTCACTGTTTATTGTGTCGGGAGGTTTAATCACATCCGGGGTATTATAGTTATTAAGTTTTTGACCAAAAATAATTTAACCTTAATAAATAATATCTGAAAATGCACTGGAATATAAAGACAGAATTATCTAAACCTTGGTACATCATATTTACTTTCAACGTGAGTAACAAGAGAACAAGGCTTAGTTTACCCTTCCCCATTAATGATGAAGATGTGGGCCAACAATTTGCTATTCATTTTGAAGACCTGCCAAAAGAGACCAAACTATTGTTCGGATATAAAAGCTAAACAGGCTACCTTCATTAGCTTTTGGCACCTTCAAAGTCTTGAGCTTAATAACGTACACATATAATCATAAACACACACACACACACACACACACATATATATATAACAAGTTTGTTTGACGCAACTGGCAAAAGTTTGTTTGAAACAACTGGCACAAGTTTGTTCTACGCAACTGTCACATGTTTGGTCAACGCAACTATATATATATATATATATATATATATATATATATATATATATATATATATATATATATATATATATATATATATATATATATATATATATATATATATATATTGTATGTATGTATATACATATATGTTTGTGTATATGTGTGTATATATATATATATATATATATATATATATATATATATATATATATATATATATATATATATATATATATATACCTAACTGAAGCTTAAATATTTTATAACAAATCTATGGAAATATCGCGAATTTATGTATTTTAAAACTTTCATTGAATTCTAAATACGAATCTACACAATGAATCCAAACATTAAATAATGAAAACCAAATACTTGATATATTTCAGACTCCTGACATATATTATATTAATCAGATTTTCGTGCCTTGACAGAAGCCCTAAAAACTCCACATGGCAGAGATATCAGGATTCATGAAAGAGGTTTCCTTATTTCGGGTAGGCAAATGCATTAGTCTGTAGCAATGCATATGCTTGCTTCTTTGTGAGATTGAGCAATATATGCACTATCACATCTCCAATGAATAAGTCATTTAAAGCTAAAAGTTTTCCGATAATTAAAGTATTGATAGAGGAACTTAGAACTTTTGCATCTCAATATATTACCTTCCTTTAAAAGGAGTGAACGATATCCTATGAAGCTTTGGAGTCTGCTCAGTAAACATACAATTAGGGGTCAAAACACCTAATTCAACCGTTTGATACTAATGTATTCACGGACATAAATTTCAGCCTTCACAGAGGAACGAAATACAGTCACGTCAACAGAAAGATTCGTGGTCTCTTTCTGTCTGTTCTTGAGAATGTTTTATAAGAACAGCAAGCTTTCAAAGGGCAATGCTCAATCAGATCTTAATGTAGTCCTAAAATACAAATTGCTGTTGAATAAAGTATAATAGTATCATTGGATGATTAACCAATATTTCTGAATTCATCCACTGAGTAAATTACCTCCGCCACTCGAGAAACAACGTGTTCGTAAGGTTTTCAGATTTATTTGTAGGGCATTCAGAAGGCAGAATCGAACCATAGAGGTTAGTCACCCGGTGCAGTGGTTCTTAACCTGGGGTACCTGTAACCTTAAACCTGGGGGTACGAGACATGTGTTAGTGTGCACTATGTAGTATTTTACTCATAATTACTGTTATGATGTGCATTCATTGTATCTTACTAATTGACACTCTTCATTTGAAATAAACAAAGTACCTTTGTTCAGTAACTGAATACATCTAATAATTTCTCAGCAAGGTTTGTATCACTAGTCTTTTTCATATGTTTGTATTGTATTGATATTGGATGGGGGTACGAGAAAATGATCTGAGATATCAAGGGGTACGGTCACTGAAAAAGGTTAAGAACCACGCCGTTAGTGGTAAATTCCAGGCTTAAGTGTAATCCCTTTTCTCCAAAATTCAGTCGTCGGTCAGATTTGATGGATGGGTATTTCAATAGAAGATGTGGAATCAAGCGACTGTTATCACTGCTTTGTGTTTTATATAGAAAATAATCTATCGTACGTTAAATAGTTGGACATTGTTTTTCTTTTATTTTTTTGAAGTTCATTATTCGCGGATTACACGTTTTCGATCCTCTATAATTTCGTTGTTATGAACTGTACCGACAATGGCAGGGTTATTTAGTTACAGCTATAAAAGAATAGTCTCTATAATTTTTATTACAAGTACAAATGAAAAACATTTTGATTACCTATGATTTACTCTAAGATGTTTTGGTACAAAGTACATCAAATATCACCACAGATTAATTTTCTGAACGTAATCCAAACAGTTGTATCCACCATCCAAAACTCTTATATATCAATCTCTGATTTCTATTAATGGCCTAATCTAGGGGTCTCTTTCAGGACACTTGGTTGGTTCCAAACGCAGAGCAAATACCCTTTTATCCATTTAAAACAAAGAAATTATGTTACACTCTTAGGACAATATTTGATTTTTTTTTTTTATTTAAAAAGCATATTATAGGCAACAATTTTATTGATCTTTTAATGAGATATAAATTGTTTCTAAGTTGAAAATATTGACTATTCATTCCGGCTCTGACAGCACGACATTTTTATGATTCTCTAGATAAATGGCTCTTCTAGCTTCAAAGGTTCGTGGCCCTTGGCCTAATCTTTACCAGTTCTATTGATAGGCATTACCCTCACACTCGCACAAAAGCCAAATAGCGAGAAGTTTGATTTGGGAAATATCTTGATATTTGCGTAAGGGAGGATGACGCTCATAGCATGGGCCATATCGGTTTGATATATCGGTTTCTGAGTTGTCCTCAAGGCTTTTGTTATGAATTTTGTGAAATCATTGATTAAACAAAAGTTCTTGCTCCCATTCAGTTTTCACTAATTGGAATTTATTCAACTAACAAGAGCCTTAAGTCTAATTCCTTTTTTACTTTGCAAGTTTTCTGTTTATGAATAGGGATGAATGTTTCAGTTGTCAAAGGAAATACTCAGGAAATATTCAATACCATAACTGACGTATGTGAATTTTCTAGTCCATATATCTATCGTTTTCCCATAAAAGGACATGGTCTAACAATAGTTACTGCAACATAAGTGTTCAACTGGTTGAAATGCTTTTTTTTTTTTTTTAGCGATTTGACTTAATGTCTATGTTTCAGTTTTATGGATGACACCGGTAAATATATATATATATATATATATATATATATATATATATATATATATATATATATATATATATATATATATATATATATATATATATATATATATATATATATATATATATATATATATATATATATAAAGTGTGTGTGCGTGTGTGAATGTTTGCGTATGAGCCAATGCAACACGTTTTTAACATATTTGCACTTGAAATATATTAGACAAAAGATCTGGCCATTTGGGCGCAAATATGTGGACACCACTTGTTGATAATTCAGCTTTTTATTTATATATGATGATCATATGCCGCAATTAATGCAGGTATGTTTCCCATTGAAAAACAAAGGTGTTATAATTTTTGCATAAAATTATGAATATGAATGCGCACTTTTAACACCGCGCCTGCATGTGAGTATTTTGTCAACATGGGACCTTTATGTTCTCTTAACAAATGCTGTATTGGATATGATCAATATAAATTCATTTTATTTTTAATTATCACTCTCATAGGATGACATCTCTCTCTCTCTCTCTCTCTCTCTCTCTCTCTCTCTCTCTCTCTCTCTCTCTCTCTCTCTCTCTCTCGCAAAAGTAACTTGTGCCAAAACTGAAATTTTTATTGACTAATGTGTTATCAGAAAAGTAAAAGGGCCTTTTTATTATATACTGTATATACAGTATATATACAATATATACTGTATATATATATATATATATATATATATATATATATATATATATATATATATATATATATATATATATATATATGTCTATTTACTTTAATAGAAAACATCTCTAATTTGTTTGGAAGGTAGAGATGTATTCTATTAAACATACATACATACATACATGTATGTATGTATGTATGTATGTATGTATGTATGTATATACAAAACAGTCCTTTTACTTTAATCGAAAGCAATTTAACTTCCATATTATGAGAATATTGTATGCAACCGAAATACAAATATATACTGGAGGGAAGTAACTCGGAGATTTCATGCGTACTGAGGTACATTGCGATAGTCCTCAACAAAGGACGACGCTCCAGACAATAGGAGATTGATTTTCTTAACTTTTATATTTTCAGGGCGAGTGTTATTTCAATAGATATTATGCAGTATTTCCCAAGCGCATTAATTCTTACTGCAGTCTAAAATAATACAGAAATAATTGGTATTGCTTTGTTATTAAAGCAAAATTATCATTTAATATTAATTTCCCATGAAAATAATGCAGTTTTGTCAAGTGAAGTCCGTAGGACAACAATAATTATCATCATTAATACTAATTTCTACTCTATTTAGATTTGCCCTGTTTATTTGTATTACCACTCTCAAAATTGAAAAGGACTGAAACCCTGGTGTAACAAACATGAAACAAATAAAAAAAATTTAATAAGAAACGGAGAGAGAGAGAGAGAGAGAGAGAGAGAGAGAGAGAGAGAGAGAGAGAGAGAGAGAGAATATTGCGTCGTGAATATAAAAGAAAGCCCTGTTCATTGCATCCCTCATCAATAACGTAATTATCGAATACGAGTATAAAACCGTTTTGTCTTTTTAATGTCGAGGGACCCTTTTGCATTTAATGAGATATGAGACGAAGGCTTTATTTTCTGGTGTTATTTCATGCAAAATTCTGCATTAAGCCATATAGGTTGCATTTCTCATTAAGCTAACTTTTTTCGTAATATTTTTATCGAATCAGATTTTTTATATTATTCATGAATCGCCATAAAAATACTTTATTAATTGTAACACGGTTTGAAGTAAAAATGATGGAGAAATCGATGTTTTTATGGCTAATTCTCTAATTTCTTTTTGAACCTGGCCTTAATTTAATTATTCGAAGTAGTTCATTCCATTATCAATTGAAGAGACCTCCCGTAACACGCAGTGTAATCTATTCGTTCTGTTTTATGACTGCAGTTGTATCACATACACCTACACATACCCAAAACACACACACACACACGCACACATACACGCACACACACACACACACACACACACACACACACACACACACACATATATATATATATATATATATATGCCCGCATGCGCATATGTGAGTATACATATACAGAATTTCGAGTGATAACCCCTTTCTTATAGATGCACATTATATCTTATTCCCATATCTCTATATAGATATAAAATCCATAATGGCAATGAAATGAATATTCGC
Source organism: Macrobrachium rosenbergii (assembly GCA_039081455.1). NCBI lineage: Eukaryota > Metazoa > Arthropoda > Malacostraca > Decapoda > Palaemonidae > Macrobrachium > Macrobrachium rosenbergii. Next base: position 33,993 of record JANJGK010006334.1, read on the forward strand.
GTATATCTAAAGCAAATACACAGTATCCCTAGCAAATCACATCTCTTAGAATAATGACAGTGGCTTGAGTCTTTAATATCCTCGTCTATACTTGAGACTGTGGCGGATTCCGATAAAGGCGAATGAGCATTAGGCCTCTCAGAGAGGCCCAAGTCTCAAGGAGTCTCTGATCACCTAAAGGGAATTTTAGAATGAATATGTTCAGTCCCGAGGCGAGGTTAAACTCAGACCAAGGCTTGTCCCGGGAGATGGTAGCCCTCTTCTCTTGATTGGATTATCTTCTGGTTTGAAATTTGTAACATACAATGGATATTATATGCCCTTATTTGTTAATAACTCTATTACGAGGATGAATTTATGTTCTATAATATATGGAAATTCCTTCTGTTTAACGTTACAGAGCTAACAAAAATTAATATTGAATACTTTCAGTGAAACATTATTCATCTGAATTCGGTCGGAATGCTAATTCTTATTTAATCGGTAACAAGTAACGTAATAGGCTGACATAACAGTTACTGAGATGATGGTACTAGATAAATATATTTTTGTAAATTGGATCCCAGTATTTTCTGTTTTGCCTTTATTGATGAAGATTTATTGGTAGAATCTTATACGTTCATGTGAATTTCAGAACTGGACTATAAGAGTCATGATCAGTTCCAAGTACATAATATGATGATATAAAAGGGCAAATAATTAAGAGTACAATGTTGTTCTTGAATCGCTCATAAAATTTTTTCCATCCATAATGTATGGTATTTGTTTATTATTATAGCAAAAACACCCGGTAATATATTTGATCGCGACTTTCCGTACGGGCATATATTGTGCATTAGAAAGAACCGAGCCTTTTCTTTTACGATAATACCCCAATCTTACCGTGACCCAGTACGTACTCAAAATTATGCAGTTCAGTGGTTTGTAATTTGGTTGCCTAGCAGATGTCACTAAATGAATATAGAAAATAAACAAATCTTCATTAATAAAATAAAAACGAGATTTGTAAGAGACCTAATCTTTGTGATTTCTTTATTGATAATGAAAAGACTGTAATGCTTAGATTGCTCTTGTACTGGGAGCCTTCCTCTTGAAATCTTTTGCTTCATAAAGATCACCTTATTCATACTTAATATCCCAGAAGCTTTTAAAAAGGCTTAGATAAAAAGTGATTATTCGCTACATTTTCAGTCATAAATGTCTTGGAATCGTCATGTCTCCACGGCTTGTTACATACTCTTTAAAAAAAAAAAAATTAAATAAATAAATAAATAAAACAAATAAATAAATAAATAAATAAATAAATAAATAAAACAAAATAAAATAATAATAATAATAATAATAATAATAATAATAATAATAATAATAATAATAATAATAATAATAATAATAATAATAATAATAATAATAATGGCGTTTTAAAATAACACAACCACGATAAAACTTATATTTCTAAAACCACACTAAGCTGGAGAAATATAGCCGTTATGCTTTCGATATCACATAAACCGTCTATTACCCACCTGTCCCATGCTTTTAAGGAGATTTGAGCTGGCAATTATTCATCCACATGCTATCTTTTCCGATTTACCGAGAGGTCGCGTTCACAGTGATTCCCGGGATATGGAAGGATGTGTGTCCTGAAAAGTCAGTTAGTGTTACACCAGACAAGCTGCTTTGTTTCAACTTCAGCATATGGAGGGAGTATCAGCAGGGAATAATTGATCAACCATAGTTATCATGTTACATATAGTATGTTTTAGGAAACCGTATTCTCTCAAACTTTAATATAAGCTTATGAAAACTAAATGAGAAATAGAAAGGAATGCTCAATATAGCTCGACATTGCGCTCGGTAATCTTTTGTGCATGTGCATAATTCTTCTTCCAAGATGTACATAATTTCATCAACAAGAAGTTTAAATCTTAAGTTCGAGAGTTATGTGGCCTTGCAAATTATATTCTATTCCGTATAAGGAGTCATATTCTAGGGAAGACGACAACACACTTTTCAGAGCAGCTTGACTTATGTGTTTACCTCCATAGCTCATGATCACGTTCAACGTCTTGTCCAGCTTATCTGATCTGCCCCGTTATGCGATATTGCTTGGCTAATCCTGATGAATGTGACATGAAAGGAGATCTGCAGACGTAAGATGATTCCATCAATCTTGATAAGCAAATCCATTGCAGTCCAATTTACTTACCTATCAGGATTCATGTAGTTTCCAGATTAATTGAATATGCAGGTGGAGAAACATTACCTCTCATCACGAAATAAATAATTTCCATGCCCGTAATATTCTTCCCTCGGTAATTTTAGATATTTATTACTTAAAATATTCTCGGTAATGTATTAAAAATGTTATTGCTCATAAAGTGACAGGAAATCTCATAACAAATCTCTCCTTGTCACTGGTAATATATTATTTGAGTACAGTTTAGGTATTATTTTCTGACGTTTATACTTAATCAAATAATGAACAAACCCTTAGTTCCCTGGATTATAAAAAGAATATGAATTAGCTACCTACGATTCCATGGTATTCATGATAAAGGGGATGGAATTCCTTTTATTTCCTAATCACAAAATTATCTCCAGAATACTATGATGGAAGTTATAGCTTTCAAAATGTCACGAAATTCGCAGCTAAGAAGGAAAAGGTTAGAACAAGCAAACGTAATAATAAACAAATGAATTAAGGATAAGGAAAATATTTTACAGATTTTGACAAAATTTGTAACATGAAAACACATTGCTTCTTTGTGAATTCTCAGTTTTTTTGTAGGGTACAATCTGGAAATAAAAAAAAAAACCTGTAGCAGAGTTTAATATCTGAAAGCATGAATGAAGGGCAGATGTAATTGCAGTAAGGATTGTCCTTATTCCCCTCTCATAGGATTGTTCGCGAGAATTTTCCTTCAGCGGGGCTATCGTAATCTACCAATGATATGTTTGCTGTCACTCCTTCCTGCAAAGGATTTTGAAGCCATCCTGATTTACTTCGTGTTCCATATCTCTTTTTTCTACGTAAGCATGGAATTTTAATCTCTATGAGCATTTGATATTGGTAAAAAGAAAGTAGAAGGGAAAGTTAGAACATCTAATAACGCCAGGTATTCATTTAAAAAAAAGTATTGGCCGAAGCTTTTGCAAATACTGTTGTTAATTCATTGTAATGGAAAAATTTGAAGAAATAATGGAATGGAATTATATGTAAGCCGTTTTTAGTCCCTGGAAAGGTCTACAGGAAGAAGTGATAGTGATAACTAAGACAAGAGAAGTAATTGCACTGCAAGAGAGCTCTTCTACACTATCAATGAACGAACACAATTACCAAAATATTGTTCACTCAATAAGAAAAGGGAACTTTCACAATCGCCACACTCGCGCACACACACACACACACACCACACACACACACACACACACACACACACACACACACACATACATATATATATATATATATATATATATATATATATATATATATATATATATATATATATATATATATATATATATATATATATATATATATATATATATATATATATATACACACACACACACACACTACGTTATAATTCATTTTTTCACGTTACAAATATGGTTTTAATGTAATTGGTAAATGATTGTGAAAAGGAAACTACAGATCTCAAGTCAATTCAAACTATAGAAAATAAAAAACATTGGATTTCCATATATTTTATTATAACCAAGATCTCAGCAGCTGCTAATATCTAATATGAAGTAAAAACAATTACTGTAATTTATTTATTGATGTGCTGTACCTTTTATTAGTCTCTCTCTCTCTCTCTCTCTCTCTCTCTCTCTCTCTCTCTCTCTCTCTTCGCAGTGCTGGATAACAATTCAATGGTGGTTTTTATACAAAGCCCAGGAAAACTCAGCTACTTTCTGAAGTCTCTCAGGAATCGGATTTATTTTTGTCTTATCTAAGAAGTATGACAGCTGCATTCAGTTCACTCGGACATTAAACAAATACTAGGACAACGTATCGTTCTATTCCCATTTAACAACTTTGCATTACCACCATTAACAATTTACTTTGGATTTTCATAATTTATTTATATTTTTATCTATTTATTTATCAATTTATTATTTTTCTTTTATATTAACTGATCTCTTCTTTCTGTATTTCCTATTATCTTCTGTAATTTCCTCCAAATGAACG